>CANTAL010000295.1:0-251809 GCA_947650365.1 Chamaelirium japonicum
AATGGATCGTACGAATGAATTAGAATGTTTACATTCGTGCGAATGAATTAGACTGGATCGTACAAATGAATTAGAATAGATACATTCGTGCGAATGAATTAGAATGGATCGTAGGAATGAATTAGAATGGATCGTACGAATGAATTAGAATGGTTACATTCGTGCGAATGAATTAGAATGGATCGAACGAAGGAATTAGAATGGATCGTGCGAATGAATTAGAATGGATCAATGAATTAGAATGGATCTAGGAATGAATTAGAATGGATCATACGAATGAATTAGAATGGTTACATTCGTGCGAATGAATTAGAATTGATCATACGAATGAATTAGAATGGATCGTACGAATGAATTAGAATGGATAAATTCGAGCGAATGAATTAGAATGGATCGTACGAATGAATTAGAATAGATCATAGGAATGAATTAGAATGGATCATGCAAATGAATTAGAATGGATACATTCGTGCGAATGAATTAGAATGGA
The DNA here is from genome assembly GCA_947650365.1 of Chamaelirium japonicum. Lineage (NCBI taxonomy): Eukaryota > Viridiplantae > Streptophyta > Magnoliopsida > Liliales > Melanthiaceae > Chamaelirium > Chamaelirium japonicum. The sequence goes on from CANTAL010000295.1 coordinate 491, forward strand.
TCATATGAAAGAATAAGAATGGATCGTGCGAATGAATTAGAATGGATCGTACGAATGAATTAGAATGGATCATGCGAGTGAATTAGAATGGATCATACGAATGAATTAGAATGGATCATACAAATGCATTAGAAAGGTTACATTTGTGAGAATGAATTAGAATGGATCGTATGACTGAATTAGAATAGATCGTATGAATGAATTCGAATGGATCGTACGAATAAATTAGAATAGATCGTACGAATGAATTAGAATAGATTGTATGAATGAATTAGAATGGATCGTACGAATGAATTAGAATGGATACATTCGAGCGAATGAATTAGAATAGATCGTAGGAATGGATTAGAATGGATCATACGAATGAATTAGAATGGATCGTACGAATGAATTAGAATGGTTACATTCGTACCATCCATTCTAATCCATTCGTACGATCCATTCTAATTCATTAGCACGATCCGATCCATTTTAATCCATTCGTACGATCCATTCTAATTCATTCGTACGATCCATTCTAATTCATTCTCACAATTGTAACCTTTCTAATTCATTTGTACAATCCATTCTAATTCATTCGTACGATCCATTCTAATCCATTCGTACGATCCATTTTAATCCATTCGTACGATCTATTCTAATTCATTCGCACGAATGTAACCATTCTAATTCATTCGTACGATTCATTCTAATTCAATCGCACGATCCATTCTAATTCATTCGCATAAATATATCCATTCTAATTCATTCGTACGATCCATTCTAATCCATTCGAATGTATCCATTCTAATTCATTTGTACGATCCATTCTAATTCATTCGTATGATCCATTCTAATTCATTCCTACGATCTATTCTAATTCATTCGCACGAATGTATCCATTCTAATTCATTCGCACAATCCAATCTAATTCAAACGTACGATCCATTCTAATTTATTCACATGATGTATTCTAATTCATTCGTACGATCCTTTCCAATTCTAATTCATTCGTACGATCCATTTTAATTCATTCGTATGATCCATTCTAATTCATTCGTACGATCCATTCTAATTCATTCGCACGAATGTATTCATTCTAATTCATTCGTACGATCTATTCTAATTCATTCATACGATCCATTCTAATTCATTCGTATATTCCATTCTAATTCATTCACACGAATGTAACCATTCTAATTCATTCGTACAATTAATTCTAATTCATCCGTATGAGCTATTCTAATTCATTCGTACGATCCATTCTAATTCATTCATACGATCTATTCTAATTCATTCGCACAATCCAATCTAATTCATTCATACGATCCATTCTAATTCATTCGTATGATCCATTCTAACTCATTCGGTGGATCCATTCTAATTCATTCATACAATTTATTCTAATTCATTCGCACAATCCAATCTAATTCATTCGTACGATCCATTCTAATTCATTCGTATGATCCATTCTAACTCATTCGGTGGATCCATTCTAATTCATTCGTACGATCCATTCTAATTCATTCACACGATCTATTCTAATTCATTCCTATGATCCATTCTAATCTATTCGTACGATCCATTCTAATTCATTTGTATGATCCATTCTAATTAGAAATAGAATGAATTAGAATGGATACATTCGATCGAATGAATTAGAATAGACCGTAGGAATGAATTGGAATGGATCATACGAATGAATTAGAATGAATCATACGAATGAACTAGAATGGATTAGAATGGATCGTACGAATGAATTAGAATGGATATATTTATGCGAATGAATTAGAATGGATCGTGCGAATGAATTAGAATGAATCGTATGAATGAATTAGAATGGTTACATTCGTGCGAATGAATTAGAATGGATCGTACGAATGGATTAGAATGGATCGTACGAATGGATTAGAATGGATCATAGGAATGAATTATTCATACGATCCATTCTAATTCATTCCTACGATCCATTGTAATTCATTCGTACAATCCATTCTAATTCATTCGCACGAATGTAACCATTCTAATTCATTCGTACGATTCATTCTAATTCATTCGCACGATCCATTCTAATTCATTCGCATAAATATATCCATTCTAATTCATTCGTATGATCCATTCTAATCCATTCTAATTCATTCGTATGATCGTACGAATGGATTAGAATGGATCATAGGAATGAATTAGAATGGATCATGCGAATGAATTAGAATGTATCCATTCTAATTCATTCGCACAATCCAATCTAATTCAAACGTACGATCCATTCTAATTCATTCACATGATGTATTCTAATTCATTCGTACGATCCATTCCAATTCTAATTCATTCGTACGATCCATTCTAATTCATTCGTATGATCCATTCTAATTCATTCATACGATCCATTCTAATAGATTCGCTAGAATGTATCCATTCTAATTCATTCGTACGATCTATTCTAATTCATTCGTACGATCCATTCTAATTCATTCGTATGATCCATTCTAATTCATTCGCATGAATGTAACCATTCTAATTCATTCGTACGATTTATTCTAATTCATTCGTATGAGCTATTCTAATTCATTCATACAATCCATTCTAATTCATTCATACGATCTATTCTAATTCATTCGCACAATCCATTCTAATTCATTCGTACGATCCATTCTAATTCATTCGTATGATCCATTCTAACTCATTCGGTGGATCCATTCTAATTCATTCATACAATCTATTCTAATTCATTCGCACAGTCCATTCTAATTCATTCGTACGATCCATTCTAATTCATTCGTATGATCCATTCTAACTCATTCGGTGGATCCATTCTAATTCATTCGTACGATCCATTCTAATTCATTCGCACGATCTATTCTAATTCATTCCTATGATCCATTCTAATCCATTCGTACGATCCATTCTAATTCATTCGTATGATCCATTCTAATTAGAATTAGAATGAATTAGAATGGATACATTCGAGCGAATGAATTAGAATAGATCGTAGGAATGAATTAGAATGGATCATACGAATGAATTAGAATGGATCGTACGAATGAATTAGAATGGATACATTCGAATAGATTAGAATGGATCGTACGAATGAATTAGAATGGATATATTTATGCGAATGAATTAGAATGGATCGTGCGAATAAATTAGAATGAATCGTACGAATGAATTAGAATGGTTACATTCGTGCGAATGAATTAGAATGGATCGTACGAATGGATTAGAATGGATCGTACGAATGGATTAGAAGGGATCGTTCGAATGAATTAGAATGGATCGTACAAAGGAATTAGAAAGGTTACATTTGTGAGAATGAATTAGAATGGATCGTTCGAATGAATTAGAATGGATCGTACGAATGGATTAGAATGGATCGTACGAATGTAACCATTCTAATTCATTCGTACGATCCATTTTAATTCATTCGTATGATCCATTCTAATTCATTCCTACGATCTATTCTAATTCATTCACTCGAATGTATCCATTCTAATTCGTTCATATGATCCATTCTAATTCATTCGTACGATCCATTCTAATTTATTCGTACGATCCATTCTAATTCATTCGTACGATTTATTCTAATTCATTCGTACGATCCATTCTAATTCATTCTCATAATTGTAAGCTTTCTAATTCATTTGTACGATCCATTCTAATTCATTCGTACGATCCATTCTAATTCATTCGCACGAATGTATCCATTCTAATTCATTCGTTCGATTCATTCTAATTCATTCATACGATCCATTCAAATTCATTCGCATGATCCATTCTAATTCATTAGTACGATCCATTCTAATTCATTCTCACGAATGTAACCTTTCTAATTCATTTGTATGATCCATTCTAATTCATTCGTACGATCCATTATAATCCATTCGTACGATCCATTCTAATCCATTCGTATGATCCATTCTAATTCATTCCTATGATCCATTCTAATTCATTCGCACGATTGTATCCATTCTAATTCATTTGCACGATCCATTCTAATTCATTCCTATGATCCATTCTAATTCATTCGTACGATATAATCTAATTCATTCGCACAAATGTATCTATTCTAATTCATTCGTACAAATGTTTCCATTCTAATTCATTCATATGATCCATTCTAATTCATTCGTACGATCCATTCTAATTCATTTGTACGAATGTATCCATTCTAATTCATTCGCACGATCCATTCTAATTCATTCGCACGATCCATTCTAATTCATTCGCACGATCCATTCTAATTCATTCGTATGATCCATTCCAATTCATTCGTACAATCCATTCTAATTCATTTGCATGAATGGATCCATTCTAATCCATTCGTACGATCTAGTCTTAATTCATTCGTACGATCAAATCTAAGTCATTCGCATGATCCATTCTAATTCATTCGTACGATCCATTCTAATTCATTCGTACAATGCGTTCGTACGATCCATTCTAATGCATTCATTCGTAAGAATGAATTAGAATGGTTACATTCGTGCGAATGAATTAGAATGGATCGTACGAATGAATTAGAATGGATACATTCGTACGAATGAATTAGAACGGATCGTGCGCATGAATTAGAATGGATCGTACAAATGAATTAGAAAGGTTACATTTGTGACAATGAATTAGAATGGATCGTACGAATGAATTAGAATAGATCGTACGAACGAATTAGAATGGATCGTACGAATAAATTAGAATGGATCGTACGAATGAATTAGAATGGATCGTATGAACGAATTAGAATGGATCGTACGAATGAATTAGAATGGATACATTCGAGCGAATGAATTAGAATAGATCGTAGGAATGAATCAGAATGGATCATATGAATGAATTAGAATGGATCGTGCGAATGAACTAGAATGGATTGTACGAATGAATTAGCATGGATACATTCGTGTGAATGAATTAGAATGAATCGTACGAATGCATTAGAATGGATCGTACGAATTCGTACAATCCATTCTAATGCATTCGTACGATTCATTCTAATTCATTCGCACGATCCATTCTAATTCATTCGTACTATCCATTCTTATTCATTCATATGATCCATTCTAATTCATTCGCACAATCCATTCTAATTCATTCGTACGATCTATTCTAATTCATTCGTATGATCCATTCTAACTCATTCCTACAATCTATTCTAATTCATTCGCTCGAATGTATCCATTCTAATTCATTCGTACGATCCATTCTAATTCGTTCATACGATCCATTCTAATTCATTCTCATGAATGTAACCTTTCTAATTCATTTGTATGATCCATTGTAATTCATTCGTACGATCTATTCTAATTCATTCGCACGAATCCATTATAATTTATTCGCACAATCCATTCTAATTCATTCGCACGATCCATTCTAATTCATTTGTACAATCATTCTCATAATTGTAAGCTTTCTAATTCATTCGTACGATCCATTCTAATTCATTCGCACGATCCATTCTAACTCATTCGTACGATCCATTCTAATTCATTTGTACGATCCATTCTAATTTATTTGCACGAATATACGATCCATTCTAATTCATTCGCATGATCCATTCTAATTCATTCGTACGATCCATTCTTATTCATTCATACGATCCATTCTAATTCATTCGCACAATCCATTCTAATTCATTCGTACGATCCATTCTAATTCATTCGTATGATCCATTCTAAGTCATTCGCACGAATGTATCCATTCTAATCATTCGTACGATCCATTCTAATTCATTCGCATGATCCATTCTAACTCATTCGGTGGATCCATTCTAATTCATTCATACGATCCATTCTAATTCATTCGCTCAAATGTATCCATTCTAATTCATTCCTTCGATCCATTCTAATTCATTCGTATAATCCATTTTAATTCATTCGCACGAATGTAACCATTCTAATTCATTCGTACGATCCATTCTAATTCATTCGTACGATCCATTCTAATTCATTCGCACAAATGTATGCATTCTAATTCATTCGTTCGATCCATTCTAATTCATTCGCATAAATATATGCATTCTAATTCATTCGTACGATCCATTCTAATTCATTCGTATAATCCATTCTAATTCATTAGTACGATCCATTCTAATTCATTCATACAATCCATTCTAATTCATTCGTACGATCCATTCTAATTCATTCGTACAATCCATTCAAATTTATTCGTACGATCCATTCTAATTCTTTCGTACGATCCATTCTAATTCATTAGTACGATCCATTCTAATTCATTTGTACGATCCATTCTAATTCTTTCATATGATCCATTCTAATTCATTCGCACGAATGTATCCATTCTAGTTCATTCGTACAATCCATTCTAATTCATTCGCACGATCCATTCTAATTCGTTCGTACAATCATTCTAATTCATTCGCACGAATGTAACCAATCTAATTCATTCGCACGATCCATTCTAATTTATTCCTATGATCCATTCAAATTCATTCGCACGAATGTATCCATTCTAATTCATTTGCACGATCCATTCTAATTCTTTCCTATGATCCATTCTAATTCATTCGTACGATTCATTCTAATTCATTTCAAATTCATTCGTACAATCCATTCTAATTCATTCGTACGATCCATTGTAATTATACAATCCATTCAGATTCATTCACACAAATGTATCCATTCAAATTCATTCGTACGATCCATTCTTATTAATTCGTACGATCCATTCTAATTCATTCTCACGAATGTAACCTTTCTAATTCATTCGTACGATCCATTCTAATTCATTCGCACGATCTATACATTCATACGACTGAATTAGAATGGATCGTGCGAATTAATTAGAATGGATCGTACGAATGAATTTCAATGGATACATTTGTGCGAATGAATCTGAATGGATTGTATGAATGAATTACAATGGATCGTACAAATGGATTAGAATGGATCGTACGAATGAATTAGAATGGATCATACAAATGAATTAGAAAGGTTACATTCGTGAGAATGAATTAGAATGGATCGTACGAATGAATTAGAATGGATCATGCGAATAAATTTGAATGGATCATACGAATGAATTAGAATAGATCGAATGAATGAATCAGAATGGATACATTCGAGAAAATGAATTAGAATAGATCATAGGAATGAATTAGAATGGATCATCCGAACGAATTAGAATGGATCGTGCGAATGAATTAGAATGGATTGTACGAATAAATTAGAATGGATACATTCGTGCCAATGAATTAGAATGGATCGTACGAATGAATTAGAATGGATCGTACGAATGAATTAGAATGAATCGTACGAATGAAGTAGAATGGATCGTACGAATGAATTAGAATGGATACATTTGTACGAATAAATTAGAATGGATTGTACGAATGAATTAGAATGGATACATTCTTGCGAATAAATTAGAATGGATCGTATATTCGTGCAAATAAATTAGAATGGATCATACAAATGAATTAGAATGGATCGTGCGAATGAAGTAGAATGAATCGTACGAATGCATTAGAATGGATCGTACGAATGAATTAGAATGAATCGTACAATCCATTTTAATTCATCCGCACGATCCATTCTAATTCATTCGTATGATCCATTCTACTTCATTCCTACGATCTATTCTAATTCATTCGCTCGAATGTATCCATTCTATTTCATTCGTTCGATCCATTCTAATTCATTCGTACGATCCATTCAAATTCATTCGCATGATCCATTCTAATTCATTCGTACGATCCATTCTAATTCATTCTCACGAATGTAACCTTACTAATTTATTTGTATGATCCATTCTAATTCATTCGTACGATCCATTCTAATCCATTCGTACGATCCATTCTAATCCATTCGTATGATCCATTCTAATTCATTCTCACAAATGTAACCTTTCTAATTCATTTGTACGATCCATTCTAATTCATCCGTACGATCCATTCTAATCGATTCGTACGATCCATTCTAATCCATTCGTACGATCCATTCTAATTCATTCGCACGAATGTAACCATTCTAATTCATTCGTACGATCCATTCTAATTCATTCCTACGATCCATTCTAATTCATTCGCACGAATGTATCCATTCTAATTCATTTGCACGATCCATTCTAATTCTTTCCTATGATCCATTCTAATCCATTCGTACGATCCATTCTAATTCATTCGCATGATCCATTCTAATTCAATCGTGTGATCCATTCTAATTCATTCGCACAAATGTATCGATTTTAATTCATTCGTACAATCCATTCTAATTTATTCATACGATCCATTATAATTCATTCGCATAATCCATTCTAATTCATTCGTACGATCCATTCTAATTCATTCGCATGAATATATATATTTTAATTCATTCATATAATTCATTCTAATTTATTCGCACGATCTATTCTAATTCATTCGTACGATCCATTCAAATTCATTCGTACGATCCACTCTAATTCATTCGGACAAATGTATCATACGAATGAATTAGAATGGATCATGCGAATGAATTAAAATGGATCGTACAAATGAATTAGAATGGATCGTGCGAATGAATTAGAATGGATCGTACGAACGAATTAGAATGGATCGTACGAACGAATTAGAATGGATCGTATGAACGAATTAGAATGGATCATAAGAATGAATTAGAATGGATACATTCGAGCGAATGAATTAGAATGGATCGTACGAATGAATTAGAATGGATCATAGGAATGAATTAGAATGGATCGTGCAAATGAATTAGAATGGATACATTCGTGCGAATGAATTAGAATGGATCGTAGGAATGAATTAGAATGGATCGTACGAATGAATTAGAATGGTCAGATTCGTGCGAATGAATTAGAATAGATCGTATGAATGGATTAGAATGGATCGTACGAATGGATTAGAATGGATCGTACAAATGAATTAGAAATGTTACATTTGTGAGAATGAATTAGAATGGATCGTACGAATGAATTAGAATGGATCGTACGAATGGATTAGAATGGATCGTACGAATGGATTAGAATGGATCGTACGAATGAATTAGAATGGATCATACAAATGAATTAAAAAGGTTACATTCGTGAGAATGAATTAGAATGGATCGTACGAATGAATTAGAATGGATCATGCGAATGAATTTGAATGGATCGTACGAATGAATAAGAATGGATCGTACGAATGAATTAGAATGGATCGTACGAATGTATCCATTCTAATTCATTCGTACGATCCATTCTAATTCGTTCATATGATCCATTCTAATTCGTTCATACGATCCATTCTAATTCGTTTGTACGATCCAGTCTAATTCATTCGCACGGTCCATTCTAATTCATTCGCACGATCCATTCTAATTCTTTCATATGATCCATTCTAATTCATTCGCACGAATGTATCCATTCTAGTTCATTCGTACGCTCCATTCTAATTCATTCGTACGCTCCATTGCTTTAGCATAGGGCCTCTTTCGTTTTCTTCATATTTTGTTGGAAAAACCACTTCTTCTTTCTTTTCAGCCTCATACTTTGGATTTTGATCCCCTCTGTTGAATATCCCTTCCCTAAAACTGGATAAGCCGCCTTTTTGAAGCCCACCCTTAACCTTATCCTGAGATAATGGTATTTGCTAGCCCCCAGTTTTGTTGTTGGCTCTGTAGTAAAAGAACCTTGTTTAAGGCCATGGTCCCCTCAGGCCGTGCATTTAATGCCATGACGGGCAGTACAATTGTTTGGACAGCCATGACGGGCTCTTTCCGTAAAGACAAAAGCATGATTTTCAATTTGATTCCAGTTTGAGTTTCATTATGTCCAATACCGAAAGCTTAGGCCACTCTTCGACTCCGTCCCTAGAAACTAAGTGTTCTTTTTTCACTTCCACTTCTACTTCTTGAACTGACCTAGCTTATTCATCGCATAAATGTATCCATTCTAATTCATTCGTACGATCCATTCTAATTCATTCGCACGATCGATTCTAATTCATTCGTATGATCCATTCTAATTCATTCGTACGATCCATTCTAATTCTTTCGTACGATCCATTCTAATTCATTTGCACGATCTATTCTAATTCATTCGTACAATCCATTCTAATTCATTCGTACGATCCATTCTAATTAATTCGCACGATCCATTCTAATTCATTCGTACGATCCATTCTAATTCATTCGCACGAATGTATCCATTCTAGTTCATTCGTACGCTCCATTCTAATTCATTCGTACGCTCCATTCTTATTCATCGTATAAATGTATCCATTCTAATTCATTCGTACGATCCATTCTAATTCATTCTCACGAATGTAACCTTTCTAATTCATTTGTATGATCCATTCTAATTCATTCGTACGATCCATTATAATCCATTCGTACGATCCATTCTAATCCATTCGTATGATCCATTCTAATTCATTCCTATGATCCATTCTAATTCATTCGCACGAATGTATCCATTCTAATTCATTTGCACGATCCATTCTAATTCATTCCTATGATCCATTCTAATTCATTCGTACGATATAATCTAATTCATTCGCACAAATGTATCTATTCTAATTCATTCGTACAAATGTATCCATTCTAATTCATTCATATGATCCATTCTAATTCATTCGTACGATCCATTCTAATTCATTTGTACGAATGTATCCATTCTAATTCTTTCGCACGATCCATTCTAATTCATTCGCACGATCCATTCTAATTCATTCGCACGATCCATTCTAATTCATTCGTATGATCCATTCCAATTCATTCGTACAATCCATTCTAATTCATTTGCATGAATGGATCCATTCTAATCCATTCGTACGATCTAGTCTTAATTCATTCGTACGATCAAATCTAAGTCATTCGTACGATCCATTCTAATTCATTCGTACGATCCATTCTAATTCATTCGTACAATGCGTTCGTACGATCCATTCTAATGCATTCATTCGTAAGAATGAATTAGAATGGTTACATTCGTGCGAATGAATTAGAATGGATCGTACGAATGAATTAGAATGGATACATTCGTACGAATGAATTAGAACGAATCGTGCGCATGAATTAGAATGGATCGTACAAATGAATTAGAAAGGTTACATTTGTGACAATGAATTAGAATGGATCGTACGAATGAATTAGAATAGATCATACGAATGAATTAGAATGGATCGTACGAATAAATTAGAATGGATCGTACGAATGAATTAGAATGGATCGTATGAACGAATTAGAATGGATCGTACGAATGAATTAGAATGGATACATTCGAGCGAATGAATTAGAATAGATCGTAGGAATGAATCAGAATGGATCATACGAATGAATTAGAATGGATCGTGCGAATGAACTAGAATGGATTGTACGAATGAATTAGAATGGATACATTCGTGCGAATGAATTAGAATGAATCGTACGAATGCATTAGAATGGATCGTACGAATTCGTACAATCCATTCTAATGCATTCGTACGATTCATTCTAATTCATTCGCACGATCCATTCTAATTCATTCGTACGATCCATTCTTATTCATTCATATGATCCATTCTAATTCATTCGCACAATCCATTCTAATTCATTCGTACGATCTATTCTAATTCATTCGTATGATCCATTCTAACTCATTCCTACAATCTATTCTAATTCATTCGCTCGAATGTATCCATTCTAATTCATTCGTACGATCCATTCTAATTCGTTCATGCGATCCATTCTAATTCATTCTCACGAATGTAACCTTTCTAATTCATTTGTATGATCCATTGTAATTCATTCGTACGATCTATTCTAATTCATTCGCACGAATCCATTATAATTTATTCGCACAATCCATTCTAATTCATTCGCACGATCCATTCTAATTCATTTGTACAATCATTCTCATAATTGTAAGCTTTCTAATTCATTCGTACGATCCATTCTAATTCATTCGCACGATCCATTCTAACTCATTCGTACGATCCATTCTAATTCATTTGTACGATCCATTCTAATTTATTTGCATGAATATACGATCCATTCTAATTCATTCGCATGATCCATTCTAATTCATTCGTACGATCCATTCTTATTCATTCATACGATCCATTCTAATTCATTCGCACAATCCATTCTAATTCATTCGTACGATCCATTCTAATTCATTCGTATGATCCATTCTAACTCATTCGCACGAATGTATCCATTCTAATCATTCGTACGATCCATTCTAATTCATTCGCATGATCCATTCTAACTCATTCGGTGGATCCATTCTAATTCATTCATACGATCCATTCTAATTCATTCGCTCAAATGTATCCATTCTAATTCATTCCTTCGATCCATTCTAATTCATTCGTACGATCCATTTTAATTCATTCGCACGAATGTAACCATTCTAATTCATTCATACGATCCATTCTAATTCATTCGCACAATCCATTCTAATTCATTCGCACAAATGTATGTATTCTAATTCATTCGTTCGATCCATTCTAATTCATTCGCATAAATATATGCATTCTAATTCATTCGTACGATCCATTCTAATTCATTCGTACAATCAATTCTAATTCATTCGCATGATCCATTCTAATTCATTAGTACGATCCATTCTAATTCATTTGTACGATCCATTCTAATTCTTTCATATGATCCATTCTAATTCATTCGCACGAATGTATCCATTCTAGTTCATTCGTACAATCCATTCTAATTCATTCGCACGATCCATTCTAATTCATTCGTACGATCCATTCTAATTCATTCGCACGAATGTAACCAATCTAATTCATTCGCACGATCCATTCTAATTTATTCCTATGATCCATTCAAATTCATTCGCACGAATGTATCCATTCTAATTCATTTGCACGATCCATTCTAATTCTTTCCTATGATCCATTCTAATTCATTCGTACGATCCATTCTAATTCATTTCAAATTCATTCGTACGATCCATTCTAATTCATTCGTACGATCCATTGTAATTATACAATCCATTCAGATTCATTCACACAAATGTATCCATTCAAATTCATTCGTACGATCCATTCTTATTAATTCGTACGATCCATTCTAATTCATTCTCACGAATATAACCTTTCTAATTCATTCGTACGATCCATTCTAATTAATTCGCACGATCTATACATTCATACGACTGAATTAGAATGGATCGTGCGAATTAATTAGAATGGATCGTACGAATGAATTTCAATGGATACATTTGTGCGAATGAATCTGAATGGATTGTATGAATGAATTACAATGGATCGTACAAATGGATTAGAATGGATCGTACGAATGAATTAGAATGGATCATACAAATGAATTAGAAAGGTTACATTCGTGAGAATGAATTAGAATGGATCGTACGAATGAATTAGAATGGATCATGCGAATGAATTTGAATGGATCGTACGAATGAATTAGAATAGATCGAACGAATGAATCAGAATGGATACATTCGAGCGAATGAATTAGAATAGATCATAGGAATGAATTAGAATGGATCATCCGAATGAATTAGAATGGATCGTGCGAATGAATTAGAATGGATTGTACGAATAAATTAGAATGGATACATTCGTGCCAATGAATTAGAATGGATCGTACGAATGAATTAGAATGGATCGTACGAATGAATTAGAATGAATCGTACGAATGAAGTAGAATGGATCGTACGAATGAATTAGAATGGATACATTTGTACGAATAAATTAGAATGGATTGTACGAATGAATTAGAATGGATACATTCTTGCGAATAAATTAGAATGGATCGTATATTCGTGCAAATAAATTAGAATGGATCATACAAATGAATTAGAATGGATCGTGCGAATGAAGTAGAATGAATCGTACGAATGCATTAGAATGGATCGTACGAATGAATTAGAATGAATCGTACAATCCATTCTAATTCATCCGCACGATCCATTCTAATTCATTCGTATGATCCATTCTAGTTCATTCCTACGATCTATTCTAATTCATTCGCTCGAATGTATCCATTCTAATTCATTTGTTCGATCCATTCTAATTCATTCGTACGATCCATTCAAATTCATTCACATGATCCATTCTAATTCATTCGTACGATCCATTCTAATTCATTCTCACGAATGTAACCTTACTAATTTATTTGTATGATCCATTCTAATTCATTCGTACGATCCATTCTAATCCATTCGTACGATCCATTCTAATCCATTCGTATGATCCATTCTAATTCATTCTCACAAATGTAACCTTTCTAATTCATTTGTACGATCCATTCTAATTCATCCGTACGATCCATTCTAATCGATTCGTACGATCCATTCTAATCCATTCGTACGATCCATTCTAATTCATTCGCACGAATGTAACCATTCTAATTCATTCGTACGATCCATTCTAATTCATTCCTACGATCCATTCTAATTCATTCGCACGAATGTATCCATGCTAATTCATTTGCACGATCCATTCTAATTCTTTCCTATGATCCATTCTAATCCATTCGTACGATCCGTTCTAATTCATTCGCATGATCCATTCTAATTCAATCGTGTGATCCATTCTAATTCATTCGCACAAATGTATCGATTTTAATTAATTCGTACAATCCATTCTATTTTATTCATACGATCCATTATAATTCATTCGCATAATCCATTCTAATTCATTCGTACGATCCATTCTAATTCATTCGCATGAATATATATATTTTAATTCATTCGTATGATTCATTCTAATTTATTCGCACGATCTATTCTAATTCATTCGTACGATCCATTCAAATTCATTCGTACGATCCACTCTAATTCATTCGGACGAATGTATCATACGAATGAATTAGAATGGATCATGCGAATGAATTAAAATGGATCGTACAAATGAATTAGAATGGATCGTGCGAATGAATTAGAATGGATCGTACGAACGAATTAGAATGGATCGTACGAACGAATTAGAATGGATCGTATGAACGAATTAGAATGGATCATACGAATGAATTAGAATGGATACATTCGAGCGAATGAATTAGAATGGATCGTACGAATGAATTAGAATGGATCATAGGAATGAATTAGAATGGATCGTGCAAATGAATTAGAATGGATACATTCGTGCGAATGAATTAGAATGGATCGTAGGAATGAATTAGAATGGATCGTACGAATGAATTAGAATGGTCAGATTCGTGCGAATGAATTAGAATAGATCGTACGAATGGATTATAATGGATCGTACGAATGGATTAGAATGGATCGTACAAATGAATTAGAAATGTTACATTTGTGAGAATGAATTAGAATGGATCGTACGAATGAATTAGAATGGATCGTACGAATGGATTAGAATGGATCATATGAATGGATTAGAATGGATCGTACGAATGGATTAGAATGGATCGTACGAATGAATTAGAATGGATCATACAAATGAATTAAAAAGGTTACATTCGTGAGAATGAATTAGAATGGATCGTACGAATGAATTAGAATGGATCATGCGAATGAATTTGAATGGATCGTACGAATGAATAAGAATGGATCGTACGAATGAATTAGAATGGATCGTACGAATGTATCCATTCTAATTCATTCGTACGATCCATTCTAATTCGTTCATATGATCCATTCTAATTCGTTCATACGATCTATTCTAATTCGTTTGTACGATCCAGTCTAATTCATTCGCACGATCCATTCTAATTCATTCGCACGATCCATTCTAATTCTTTCATATGATCCATTCTAATTCATTCGCACGAATGTATCCATTCTAGTTCATTCGTACGCTCCATTCTAATTCATTCGTACGCTCCATTGCTTTAGCATAGGGCCTCTTTCGTTTTCTTCATATTTTGTTGGAAAAACCACTTCTTCTTTCTTTTCAGCCTCATACTTTGGATTTTGATCCCCTCTGTTGAATATCCCTTCCCTAAAACTGGATAAGCCGCCTTTTTGAAGCCCACCCTTAACCTTATCCTGAGATAATGGTATTCGCTAGCCCCCAGTTTTGTTGTTGGCTCTGTAGTAAAAGAACCTTGTTTAAGGCCATGGTCCCCTCAGGCCGTGCATTTAATGCCATGACGGGCAGTACAATTGTTTGGACAGCCATGACGGGCTCTTTCCGTAAAGTCAAAAGCATGATTTTCAATTTGATTCCAGTTTGAGTTTCATTATGTCCAATACCGAAAGCTTAGGCCACTCTTCGACTCCGTCCCTAGAAACTGAGTGTTCTTTTTTCACTTCCACTTCTACTTCTTGAACTGACCTAGCTTATTCATCGCATAAATGTATCCATTCTAATTCATTCGTACGATCCATTCTAATTCATTCGCACGATCGATTCTAATTCATTCGTATGATCCATTCTAATTCATTCGTACGATCCATTCCAATTCTTTCGTACGATCCATTCTAATTCATTCGCACGATCTATTCTAATTCATTCGTACAATCAATTCTAATTCATTCGTACGATCCTTTCTAATTCATTCGCACGATCCATTCTAATTCATTCGTACGATCCATTCTAATTCATTCGTACGATCCATTCTAATTCATTCATACAAATGTATCCATTCCAATTCATTCGTACGATCCATTCTAATTCATTCATATGATCTATTCTAATTCATTCGCACGAATGTATCCATTCTAATTCATTCGCACAATCCAATCTAATTCAAACGTATGATCCATTCTAATTCATTCACATGATGTACTCTAATTCATTCGTATGATCCATTCTAATTCATTCGTATGATTCATTCTAATTCATTAGTACGATCCATTCTAATTCATTCGCACAAATTTATCGATTCTAATTCATTCGTACGATCCATTCTAATTCAGTCGCACGATCCATTCTAATTCATTTGTACGAATGTATCCATTATAATTCATTCGCACGATCCATTCTAATTCATTTGCACGATCCATTCTAATTCATTCGTGTGATCCATTCTAATTCATTCGTACGATCCATTCTAATTCATTTGTATGAATGTATCAATTCTAATTCATTCATACGATCCATTCCAATTCATTCGTATGATCCATTCTAATTCATTCATGCAATCCATTCTAATTCATTCATACGATCCATTCTAACTCATTCATACGATCCATTCTAATTCATTCGCATGAATGTATGTATCCATTCTAGTTCATTCGCACGATCAATTCTAATTCATACGTACAATCCATTCTAATTCATTTGCACAAATGTATCCATTTTAATTCATTCGTACGATCCATTCTAATTTATTCGTACAATGCGTTCTAATCCATTCGTACGATCCATTCTAATCCATTCGTACGATCCATACGATCCATTCTAATCCATTCGTACGATCCATTCTAATTCATTCGTACGATCCATTCTAATTCATTCTCACAAATGTAACCTTTCTAATTCATTTGTACGATCCATTCTAATTCATTCGTACGATCCATTCTAATCCATTCGTACGATCCAATCTAATCCATTTATACGATCCATTCTAATTCATTCGCACGAATGTAACCATCCTAATTCATTCGTACGATCCATTCTAATTCATTCCTACGATCCATTCTAATTCATTCGTATGAATGTATCCGTTCTATTTCATTTGCACGATCCATTCTAATTCATTCCTATGATCCATTCTAATTCATTCGTATGATACATTCATACGACTGAATTAAATTGGATTGTACGAATGAATTAGAATTGATCATACGAATGAATTAGAATGGATCGTACGAATGAATTAGAATGGATCGTGCGAATGAATTAGAATGGATCGTACGAATGAATTAGAATGGATATATTTGAACGAAAAAAATTAGAATGGATCATACGAATGAATTAGAATGGATCGTACGAATGAATTAGAATGGATCGTGCGAATGAATTAGAAAGGATACATTCGAGTGAATGAATTAGAATGGATCAGACGAATGAATGAGAATGGATCATAGGAATGAATTAGAATGGATCGTGCAAATGAATTAGAATGGATACATTCATGTGAATGAATTAGAATGGATCATAGGAATGAATTAGAATGGATCGTACGAATAAATTAGAATGGATCGTGCGAATGAATTAGAATGGATCGTACGAATGAATTTGAATGGATCCATCGAATGAGTTAGAATGGATCATACGAATGAATTAGAATCGATCGTACGAATGAATTAGAATGGATCGTACGAATGAATTAGAATGGATCGTATGAATGAATTAGAAAGGATCGAACGAATAAATTAGAATGGTTAGATTCGTGCGAATGAATTAGAATGGATCGTACGAATGGATTAGAATGGATCGTACGAATTAATTAGAATGGATCGTACAAATGAATTAGAAATGTTACATTTGTGAGAATGAATTGGAATGGATCGTACGAATGGATTAGAATGGATCGTACGAATGGATTAGAATGGATCGTACGAATGGATTAGAATGGATCGTACGAATGAATTAGAAAGGATCATACAAATGAATTAGAAAGGTTACATTCGTGAGAATGAATTAGAATGGATCGTACGAATGAATTAGAATGGATCATGCGAATGGATTTGAATGGATCATACGAATGAATAAGAATGGATCATACAAATAAATTAGAGTGGATCGTACGAATGTATCCATTCTAATTCATTCGTACGATCCATTCTAATTCGTTCATATGATCCATTCTAATTCGTTCGTACGATCCATTCTAATTCGTTCGTACGATCCATTCTATTTCATTCGCACGATCCATTCTAATTCATTCGCACGATCCATTCTAATTCTTTCATATGATCCATTCTAGTTCATTCGCACGAATGTATCCATTCTAGTTCATTCGTACGCTCCATTCTTATTCATTCGTACGCTCCATTCTTATTCATCGCATAAATGTATCCATTCTAATTCATTCGTACGATCCATTCTAATTCATTCGTATGATCCATTCTAATTCATTCGTACGATCCATTCTAATTCTTTCGTGCGATCCATTCTAATTTATTCGCACGATCTATTCTAATTCATTCGTACAATCCATTCTAATTCATTCGTACGATCCATTCTAATTCATTCGCACGATCCATTCTAATTCATTCGTACGATCCATTCTAATTCATTCGCACGAATGTATCCATTCTAGTTCATTCGTACGCTCCATTCTAATTCATTCTTACGCTCCATTCTTATTCATCGCATAAATGTATCCATTCTAATTCATTCGTACGATCAATTCTAATTCATACGCACGATCGATTCTAATTCATTCGTATGATCCATTCTAATCCATTCGTACGATCCATTCTAATTCTTTCGTACGATCCATTCTAATTCATTCGCACGATCTATTCTAATTCATTCGTACAATCCATTCTAATTCATTCGTACGATCCATTCTAATTCATTCGCACGATCCATTCTAATTCATTCGTACGATCCATTCTAATTCATTCGTACGATCCATTCTAATTCATTCGTACAAATGTATCCATTCCAATTCATTCGTACGATCCATTCTAATTCATTCATACGATCTATTCTAATTCATTCGCACGAATATATCCATTCTAATTCATTCGCACAATCCAATCTAATTCAAACGTACGATCCATTCTAATTCATTCACATGATGTACTCTAATTCATTCGTATGATCCATTCTAATTCATTCGTATGATTCATTCTAATTCATTCGTACGATCCATTCTAATTCATTCGCACAAATGTATCGATTCTAATTCATTCGTACGATCCATTCTAATTCATTCGCACGATCCATTCTAATTCATTTGTACGAATGAATCCATTCTAATTCATTCGCATGATCCATTCTAATTCATTCGTATGATCCATTCTAATTCATTCGTACGATCCATTCTAATTCATTTGCATGAATGTATCCATTCTAATTCATTCGTACGATCCATTCCAATTCATTCGTATGATCCATTCTAATTCATTCATGCAATCCATTCTAATTCATTCATACGATCCAATCTAACTCATTCATACGATCCATTCTAATTCATTTGCATGAATGTATGTATCCATTCTAGTTCATTCGCACGATCCATTCTAATTCATACGTACAATCCATTCTAATTCATTTGCACGAATATATCCATTCTAATTCATTCGTACGATCCATTCTAATTCATTCGTACAATGCGTTCTAATCCATTCGTACGATCCATTCTAATCCATTCGTACGATCCATACGATCCATTCTAATCAATTCGTACGATCCATTCTAATTCATTCGTACGATCCATTCTAATTCATTCATGCAATCCATTCTAATTTATTCATACGATCCATTCTAACTCATTCATACGATCCATTCTTAATCATTCGCATGAACGTATGTATCCATTCTAGTTCATTCACACGATCTATTCTAATTCATACGTACAATCCATTCTAATTCATTTGCACGAATGTATCCATTCTAATTCATTCGTACGATCCATTCTAATTCATTCGTACAATGCGTTCTAATCCATTCGTACGATCCATTCTAATCCATTCGTACGATCCATCCGATCCATTCTAATCCATTCGTACGATCCATTCTAATTCATTCGTACGATCCATTCTAATTCATTCTCACAAATGTAACCTTTCTAATTCATTTGTACGATCCATTCTAATTCATTCGTACGATCCATTCTAATCTATTCGTACGATCCATTCTAATCCATTCATACGATCCATTCTAATTCATTCGCACGAATGTAACCATTCTAATTCATTCGTACGATCCATTCTAATTCATTACTACGATCCATTCTAATTCATTCGCACGAATGTATCCGTTCTAATTCATTTGCACGATCCATTCTAATTCATTCCTATGATCCATTCTAATTCATTCGTATGATACATTCATACGACTGAATTAAATTGGATTGTACGAATGAATTAGAATTGATCATACGAATGAATTAGAATGGATCGTACGAATGAATTAGAATGGATCGTACGAATGAATTAGAATGGATCGTACGAATGAATTAGAATGGATATATTTGAACGAATAAATTAGAATGGATCATACGAATGAATTAGAATGGATCGTACGAATGAATTAGAATGGATCGTGCGAATGAATTAGAATGGATACATTCGAGCGAATGAATTAGAATGGATCGTACGAATGAATTAGAAAGGATCATAGGAATGAATTAAAATGGATCGTGCAAATGAATTAGAATGGATACATTCGTGCGAATGAATTAGAATGGATCATAGGAATGAATTAGAATGGATCGTACGAACAAATTAGAATGGATCGTGCGAATGAATTAGAATGGATCGTACGAATGAATTAGAATGGATCCACCGAATGAGTTAGAATGGATTATACGAATGAATTAGAATGGATCGTACGAATGAATTAGAATGGATCATACGAATGAATTAAAATGGATCGTATGAATGAATAAGAATGGATCATACGAATGAATTAGAATGGATCGTGCGAATGAATTAGAATGAATCGTACGAATACATTAGAATGGATCGTACGAATGAATTAGAATGAATCGTACGATCCATTCTAATTTATTCGTCCGATCCATTCTAATTCATTCGCACGAATGTATCCATTCTAATTCATTCGTACAATCCATTCTAATTCATTCGCACGATCCATTCTAATTCATTCGTATGATCCATTCTAATTCATTCCTACGATCTATTCTAATTCATTCGCTCGAATGTACCCATTCTAATTCATTCGTACAATCCATTCTAATTCATTCGCACGATCCATTCTAATTCATTCGTATGATCCATTCTAATTCATTCGTACGATCCATTGTAATTCATTCGTATGATCCATTCTAACTCATTCGCACAAATGTATCCATTCTAATTCATTCGTACGATCCATTCTAATTCATTCGCACGATCCATTCTTATTCATTCGTTCGATCCATTATAATTCATTCATACGATCCATTCTAATTAATGCGAATGAATTAGACTGGATCGTACGAATGGATTAAAATGGATCGTACGAATGGATTAAAATGGATCGTACGAATGGATTATAATGGATCGTACGAATGAATTAGAATGGATCATACAAATGAATTAGACAGGTTACATTCGTGAGAATGAATTAGAATGGATCGTACGAATGAATTAGAATGGATACATTCGAGCGAATGAATTAGAATGGATCGTACGAATGAATTAGAATGGATCATAGGAATGAATTAGAATGGATCGTGCAAATGAATTAGAATGGATACATTCGTGCGAATGAATTAGAATGGATCGTAGGAATGAATTAGAATGGATCGTAGGAATGAATTAGAATGGTTACATTCGTGCGAATCAATTAGAATGGATCGTACTAATGAATTAGAATGGATCGTACGAATGAATTAGAATGGATCGTACAAATAAATTAGAAAGGTTAAATTTGTGAGAATGAATTAGAATGGATCGTACAAATGGATTAGAATGGATCGTACGAATGGATAAGAATGGATCGTACGAATTAATTAGAATGGATCATACAAATGAATTAGAAAGGTTACATTTGTGAGATTGAATTAGAATGGATACATTTGTGCGAATGAATTAGAATAGATTAGAATGGATCGTACGAATGGATTAGAATCCATTCTAATTCATTTCTATGATCCATTCTAATTCATCGCACGATCCATTCTAATTAATTCGCTCGAATGTATCCATTCTAATTCATTCGTACGATCCATTCTAATTCATTCGTACGATCCATTCTAATTCATTCACACAAATGTATCCATTCTAATTCATTCGTACGATCCATTCTAATTCATTCGCATGATCCATTCTAATTCATTCGTACGATCCATTCTAATTCATTCCCACGATCCATTCTAATTCATTCGTACGATCCATTCTAATTCATTCGTACAATCCATTCAAATTCATTCGTACGATGCAATCTAATTCATTCGCACAAAATGTGTCTATTCTAATTCATTCGTACAATGCGTTCTAATCCACTCGTACGATCCATTCTAATCCATTCATACGATCCAGTCTAATTCATTCGTATGATCCATTCTAATTCATTCGCACGAATGTATCTATTCTAATTCATTCCTACGATCCATTCTAATTTATTCGCACGATCCATTTTAATTCATTCGTACGATCCATTCTAATTCATTCGTATGAATATATCTATTTCAATTCATTCGTATGATCCATTCTAATTTATTCGCACGATCTATTCTAATTCATTCACTCGAATGTATCCATTCTAATTCATTCGTACGATCCATTCTAATTCGTTCATACGATCCATTCTAATTCAATCGTACAATCCATTCTAATTCATTTGCATGAATGTATCCATTCTAATTTATTCATACGATCCAGTCTAATTCATTCGTACGATCCATTCTAATTCATTCGCACGAATATATCCATTCTAATTCATTCGTACGATCCTTTCTAATTCATTCGCACGATCCATTCTAATTCTTTCATATGATCCATTCTAATTCATTCGCACGAATGTATCCATTCTAGTTCATTCGTACGATCCATTCTAATTCATTCCTACGATCCATTCTAATTCATTCGCACGAATGTATCCATTCTATTTCATTCGTTTTATCCATTCTAATTCATTCCTACGATCTATTCTAATTCATTCGCTCGAATGTATCCATTCTAATTCATTCGTTCGATCTATTCTAATTCATTCGTACGATCCATTCAAATTCATTCGCTTGATCCATTCTAATTCATTCGTACGATCCATTCTAATTCATTCTCACGAATGTAACCTTTCTAATTCATTTGTATGATCCATTCTAATTCATTTGTACGATACATTTGTGCGAATGAATTAGAATGGATCTAGGAATGAATTAGAATGGATCATGCGAATGAATTAGAATGGATCGTGCGAATGAATTAGAATGGATCGTACGAATGAATTAGAATAGATCGTAGGAATGAATCAGAATGGATCGTGCGAATGAATTATAATGAATCGTACGAATGAATTAGAATGGATCGTACGAATGAATTAGAATGGATCGTGCGAATGAATTAGAATGGATCGTACGAATGAATTAGAATGGATCATGCGAATGAATTAGAATGGATCATACAAATGAATTAGAAAGGATACATTCTTGAGAATGAATTAGAATGGATCGTACGAATGAATTAGAATGGATCATGCGAATGAATTTGAATGGATCGTACCAATGAATAAGAATGGATCGTACGAATGAATTAGAATGGATACATCCGAGCGAATGAATTAGAATGGATCATACGAATGAATTAGAATGTGTCGAACGAATGAATTAGAATGGATACATTCGAGCGAATGAATTAGAATAGATCGTTAGAATGAATTAGAATGGATCATACGAATGAATTAGAATGGATCGTGCGAATGAATTAGAATGGATTGTACGAATAAATTAGAATGGATCGTACGAATGGATTAGAACGCATTGTACGAATAAATTAGAATAGATACATTTGTGCGAATGAATTAGATTGCATCGTACGAATGAATTTGAATGGATTGTACGAATGAATTAGAATGGATCGTACGAATGAATTAGAATGGATCATGCGAATGAATTAGAATAGATCGTACGAATGAATTAGAATGGATCGTACGAATAAATTAGAATGGATCGTGCGAATGAATTAGAATGGATCGTACGAATGAATTAGAATGGATCCACCGAATGAATTGGAATGGATCGTACGAATGAATTAGAATGGATCGTATGAATGAATTAGAATGGATACGTTCGAGCAAATGAATTAGAATGGATCGTACGAATGAATTAGAATGGATCATAGGAATGAATTAGAATGGATCGTGCAAATGAATTAGAATGGATACATTCGTGCGAATGAATTAGAATGGATCGTGCGAATGAATTAGAATGGATCGTACGAATGATATAGAATGGTTACATTCGTGCGAATGAATTAGAATGGATCGTACGAATGAATTAGAATGGATCATGCGAATGAATTAGAATTGATCATACGAATGAATTAGAATGGATCGTACGAATGGATTAGTACGAATGAATTAAAATGGATTAGAATGGATCGTACGAATGAATTAGAATAGATCGTACGAATGGATTAGACTGGATCGTACGAATGGATAAGAATGGATTGTACGAATGGATTAGAACGCATTGTACGAATGAATTAGAATAGATACATTTGTACGAATGAATTAGAATGGATCGTACGAATGGATTAGAATGGATCGTGCAAATAAATTAGAATGGATCGTACGAATGAATTAGAATGGATCGTACGAATGAATTAGAATGGATCGTACGAATGAATTAGAATGGTTACATTCGTGCGAATGAATTAGAATGGATCGTACGAATGGATTAGAATGGATCGTACGAATGAATTAGAATGGATCGAATGAATGAATTAGAATGGATCGTATGAACGAACTAGAATGGATCGTATGAACGAATTAGAATGGATCGTACGAATGAATTAGAATGGATACATTCGTGCGAATGAATTAGAATGGATCATACGAATGAATTAGAATGGATCGTACGAATGAATTAGAATGGATTGTGCGAATGAATTAGAATGGGTCGTATGAATGAATTAGAATGGTTATATTCGTTCGAATGAATTAGAATGGATCGTACAAATGGATTAGAATGGATCGTACGAATGAATTAGAATAGATACATTCGTGCGAATGAATTAGAATGGATCGTAGTAATAAATTAGAATGGATCGTACGAATGAACTAGAATGGATACATTCGTGCGAATGAATTAGAATGGATCATATGAAAGAATTAGAAAGGATCGTGCGAATGAATTAGAAAGGATCGTACGAATGAATTAGAATGGATCGAACGAATGAATTAGAATGGATACATTCGAGCGAATGAATTAGAATAGATCGTAGGAATGAATTAGAATGGATCGTACAAGTGAATTAGAAAGGTTACATTTGTGCGAATGAATTAGAATGGATCGTATGAATGAATAAGAATGGATCGTACAAATGAATTAGAATGGATCGTGCGAATGAATTTGAATGAATCGTACGAATGCATTAGAATGGATCGTACGAATGAATTAGAATGGATCGTGCGAATGAATTAGAATGAATCGTACGAATACATTAGAATGGATCGTATGAATGAATTAGAATGGATACATTTGTGCGAATGAATTAGAATGGATCGTGCGAATGAATTAGAATGGATCGTACGAATGAATTAGAATGGATATATTTATGCGAATGAATTAGAATGAATCGTACGAATGCATTAGAATGGATCGTACAAATGGATTACAATGGATCGTACGAATGAATTAGAATAGATCGTACAAATGAATTAGAAACGTTACATTTGTGAGAATGAATTAGAATGGATCGTACGAATGAATTAGAATGGATCGTACGAACGAATTAGAATGGATTGTATGAATGAATTAGAATCGATCGTACGAATGAATTAGAATGGATCATATGAATGAATTAGAATGGTTACATTCGTGCGAATGAATTAGAATGGATCGTACGAATGTATTAGAATGGATCGTACGAATGGATTAGAACGTATTGTACGAATGAATTAGAATAAATACATTTGTGCGAATGAATTAGATTGCATCGTACGAATGAATTAGAATGGATCCTACGAATGAATTAGAATGGATCGAATGAATGAATTAGAATGGATACATTCGAGCGAATGAATTAGAATAGATCGTAGGAATGAATTAGAATGTATCGTACAAATGAATTAGAAACGTTACATTTGTGCGAATGAATTAGAATGGATCGTATGAATGAATAAGAATGGATCGTACGAATGAATTAGAATGGATCGTGCGAATGAATTAGAATGAATCGTACGAATACATTAGAATGGATCGTACGAATGAATTAGAATGGATACATTTGTGCGAATGAATTAGAATGGATCGTGCGAATGAATTAGAATGGATCGTACGAATGAATTAGAATGGATATATTTATGCGAATGAATTAGAATGAATCATATGAATGCATTAGAATGGATCGTATGAATGGATTAGAATATATCGTACGAATGAATTAGAATTGATCGTACAAATGAATTAGAAAGGTTACATTTGTGAGAATGAATTAGAATGGATCGTACGAATGAATTAGAATGGATCGTACGAACGAATTAGAATGGATTGTACGAATGAATTAGAATGGATCGTACGAATGAATTAGAATGGATCAAATGAATGAATTAGAATAGTTACATTTGTGCGAATGAATTAGAATGGATCGTACGAATGGATTAGAATGGATCGTACATATGGATAAGAACGCATTGTACGAATGAATTAGAATAGATACATTTGTGCGAATGAATTAGATTGTATCGTACGAATGAATTAGAATGGATCGTATGAATGAATTAGAAAGGATCGAACGAATGAATTAGAATGGATACATTTGAGCGAATGAATTAGAATAGATCGTAGGAATGAATTAGAATGGATTAAACAAATGAATTAGAAAGGTTACATTTGTGCGAATGAATTAGAATGGATCGTATGAATGAATAAGAATGGATCGTACGAATGAATTAGAATGGATCGTGCGAATGAATTAGAATGAATCGTACGAATGCATTAGAATGGATCGTACGAATGAATTAGAATGGATACATTCGTGCGAATGAATTAGAATGGATCGTAGGAATGAATTAGAATGGATCGTACGAATGAATTAGAATGATTACATTCGTGCGAATGAATTAGAATGGATCGTACGAATGGTTTAGAATGGATCGTATGAATGGATTAGAATGGATCGTACGAATGAATTAGAATGGATCGTACAAATGAATTAGAAAGGTTACATTTGTGAGAATGAATTAGAATGTATCGTACGAATGAATTAGAGTGGATCGTACGAACGAATTAGAATGGATCGTATGAATGAATTAGAATGGATCGTACGAATGAATTAGAATGGATAATATGAATGAATTAGAATGGTTACATTCGTGCGAATGAATTAGAATGGATCGTACGAATGGATTAGAATGGATCGTACGAATGGATTACAACGCATTGTACAAATGAATTAGAATAGATACATTTGTACGAATGAATTAGAATGGATCGTACGAATGAATTAGAATGGATTGTACGAATGAATTAGAATGGAGCGAACGAATGAATTAGAATGGATACATTCGAGCGAATAAATTAGAATATATCGTAGGAATGAATTAGAATGGATCTTACGAATGAATTAGAATGGATCGTGCGAATGAATTAGAATGGATTGTACGAATGAAATAGAATGGATACATTCGAGCGAATGAATTAGAATGGATCGTACAAATGAATTAGAATGAATCATAGGAATGAATTAGAATGGATCGTACGAATGGATTAGAACGCATTGTACGAATGAATTAGAATAGATCGTACAAATGAATTAGAATGGATACATTCTTGCGAATGAATTAAAATGGATCATACGAATAAATTAGAATAGATCGTGCGAATGAATTAGAATGGATAGTGCGAATGAATTAGAATGGATCGTACAAATGAATTAGAATGGATCGTACGAACGAAAAAGAATGAATTAGAATGGATCGTACGAACGAATAAGAATGAATTAGAATGGATCGTACGAACGAATAAGAATGAATCGTACGATCCATTCTAATTCATTCGTCCGATCCATTCTAATTCATTCGCATGAATGTATCCATTCTAATTTATTCGTACAATCCATTCTAATTCATTCGCACGATCCATTCTAATTCATTCGTATGATCTATTCTAATTCATTCCTACGATCTATTCTAATTCATTCGCTCAAATGTATCCATTCTAATTCATTCGTTCGATCCATTCTAATTAATTCGTACCATCCATTCTAATTCATTCCTATGATCCATTCTAATTCATTCGTGCGATCCATTCTAATTCATTCGCTCGAATGTATCCATTCTAATTCATTCGTACGATCCATTCTAATTGATTCGTACGATCCATTCTAATCCATTCGTACGATCCATTCTAATTCATTCGTACAATACGTTCTAATACATTCGTACGATCCATTCTAATCCATTCGTACGATCCATTCTAATTCATTCGCACGAATGTAACCATTTTAATTCATTCGTACGATCCATTCTAATTCATTCCTACGATCCATTCGAATTTATTCGCACGAATGTATCCATTCTAATTCATTTGCACGATCCATTCTAATTCATTCCTATGATCCATTCTAATTCATTCGTACGATCCATTCTAATTCATTTGCACGAATGTAACCATTCTAATTCATTCGTACGATCCATTCTAATTAATTCCTACGATCCATTCTAATTCATTCGCACGAATGTATCCATTCTAATTCATTTGCACGATCCATTCTAATTCATTCCTATGATCCATTCTAATTCATTCGTACGATCTATTCTAATTCATTCGCTCGAATGTATCCATTCTAATTCATTCGTACGATCCGTTCTAATCCATTCGTACGATCCATTCTAATCCATTCCTACGATCTATTCTAATTCATTCGCTCGAATGTATCCATTATAATTCATTCGTTCGATCCGTTCTAATTCATTCGTACGATCCATTCAAATTCATTCGCATGATCCATTGTAATTCATTCGTACGATCCATTCTAATTCATTTTAACGAATGTAACCTTTCTAATTCATTTGTATGATCCATTCTAATTCATTCGTACGATCCATTCTAATCCATTCGTACGATCCATTCTAATCCATTCGTACGATCCATTCTAATTCATTCTCACAAATGTAACCTTTCTAATTCATTTGTACGATCCATTCTAATTCATTCGTACGATCCATTCTAATTCATTCGTACGATCCATTCTAATTCATTAGCTCGAATGTATCCATTCTAATTCATTCATACGATCCATTCTAATTCATTCGTACTATCCATTCTAATTCATTCTCACGAATGTAACCTTTCTAATTCATTCGTACGCTGCAATCTAATTCATTCGCACGATTATATCCTTTCTAATTCATTCGTACGATCCATTCTAATTCATTCGTACAATCCATTCTAATTCATTCGCACGATCCATTCTAATTCATTCGTACGATTCATTCTAATCCATTTGTACGATCCATTCTAATTCATTCGCACAATCCATTCTAATTCATTCGCACAAATGTATCCATTCTTATTCATTCGTTCGATCCATTCTAATTCATTCGTACGATCCATTCAAATTCATTCGCACGATCCATTCTAATTCATTCGTACGATCCATTCTAATTCATTCGCACGATCCATTCTAATTCATTCGTACGATCCATTCTAATTCATTCCTATGATCTATTCTAATTCATTCGCTCGAATGTATCCATTCTAATTCATTCGTACGATCCATTCTAATTCATTCGTATGATCCATTCTAATTCATTCCTATGATCCATTCTAATTCATTAGCACGAATGTATCCATTCTAATTCATTTGCACGATCCATTCTAATTCATTCCTATGATCCATTCTAATTCATTCGTACGATCCATTCTAATTCATTCGCTCGTACGAATGCATTAGAATGGATCGTACGAATGAATTAGAATGAATTGTACGATCCATTCTAATTCATTCGTCCGATCCATTCTAATTCATTTGTACGATCCATTCTAATTCATTCGCACGAATGTATCCATTCTAATTTATTCGTATGATCCATTCTAATTCATTCGTATGATCAATTCTAATTCATTCGCACGTTCCATTCTAATTCATTCGTACGATCCATTCTAATTCATTCGCACGAATGTATCCATTCTAATTCATTCGTACGATCCATTCTAATTCATTCTTACGATCCATTCTAATTCATTCCCACGAATGTATCCATTCTAATTCATTCGTGCGAATGAATTAGAATGGATCGTACAAATGAATTAGAATGGATTGCACGAATGTATCCATTCTAATCCATTCGTACGAATGGATTAGAATGGATCGTACGAATGAGTTAGAATGGATCGTGCGAATGAATTAGAATGGATCGTATGAATAAATTAGAATGGATCGTACGAATGAATTAAAATGGATACATTTGTGCGAATGAATTAGAATGGATCATACGATTGAATTAGAATGGATCGTACGAATAAAGGAGAATGGATCATGCGAATGAATTTGAATGGATCGTACGAATGAATTAGAATGGATCGAACGAATGAATTAGAATGGATACATTCGAGCGAATGAATTAGAATAGATCATAGGAATGAATTAGAATGGATCATACGAATGAATTAGAATGGATCGTGTGAATGAATTAGAATAGATTGTACGAATGAATTAGAATGGATACATTCGTGCGAATGAATTAGAATGGATCGGACGAATGAATTAGAATGGATCGTATGAATGCATTAGAATGGATCGTACGAATGAATTAGAATGAATAAATTCGAGCGAAAGAATTAGAATGGATCGTGCGATGAATTAGAATGGATCATACAAATGAATTAGAATGGTTTCTAATCCATTCGTACGATCCATTCTAATCTATTCTAATTTATTCGCACAAATGTATCCGTTCTAATTCATTCTCACGAATGTAGCCTTTCTAATTCATTTGTATGATACATTCAAATTCATTCGTACGAATGAATAGAATGGATCGTACGAATGAATCGTATGAACGAATTAGAATGGATCGTACGAATGAATTAGAATGGATCGTACGAATGAATTAGAAAGGTTACATTTGTGAGAATGAATTAGAATGGATCGTACGAATGGATTAGAATGGATTGTACGAATGGATTAGAATGGATCGTACGAATGAATTAGAATGGATCGTACAAATGAATTAGAATGGATCGAACGAATGAATTAGAATGGATACATTCGAGCGAATGAATTAGAATAGATCGTAGGAATGAATTAGAATGGATCATACGAATAATGAATGAATCGTGCGAATGAATTAGAATGGATTGTACGAATGAATTAGAATGGATACATTCGTGCTAATGAATTAGAATGGATCGTACGAATGAATTAGAATGGATCGTACGAATGAATTAGAATGAATCGTACGAATGAATTAGAATGGATTGTACTAATGAATTAGAATGGATACATTTGTACGAATAAATTAGAATGGATTGTACGGATGAATTAGAATGCATACATTCTTGCGAATAAATTAGAATGGATCGTATATTCGTGCAAATAAATTAGAATGGATCGTACGAATGAATTAGAATGGATCGTGCGAATGAATTAGAATGGATCGTACGAATGGATAAGAATGGATCGTACGAATGAATTAGAATGGATCATACAAATGAATTAGAAAGGTTGCATTCGTGAGAATGAATTAGAATGGATCGTACGAATGAATTAGAATGGATCATACGAATGAATTTGAATGGATCGTACGAATGAATTAGAATGGATCGAACGAATGAATTAGAATGGATACATTCGAGCGAATGAATTAGAATAGATCGTAGGAATGAATTAGGATGGATTATACGAATGAATTAGAATGGATCGTGCGAATGAATTGGAATGGATTGTACGAATGAATTAGAATGGATACATTCGTGCGAGAATGAATCGTACGATCCATTCTAATTCATTCGTCCGATCCATTCTAATTCATTCACATGAATGTATCCATTCTAATTCATTCGTACGATCCTTTCTAATTCATTTGTATGATCCATTCTAATTCATTCTCACGAATGTAACCTTTCTAATTCATTTGTACGATCCATTCTAATTAGAAAGGTTACATTCGAGCGAATGAATTAGAATAGATTGTAGGAATGAATTAGAATGGATCATACGAATGAATTAGAATGGATCGTGCGAATGAATTAGAATGAATCGTACGAATGCATTAGAATGGATCGTACGAATGAATTAGAATGAATCGTATGAACGAATTAGAATGGATCGTACGAACGAATTAGAATGGATTGTATGAACGAATTAGAATGGATCGTACGAATGAATTAGAATGGATACATTCGAGCGAATGAATTAGAATGGATCGTACGAATGAATTAGAATGGATACATACAAATGAATTAGAATGGATAATGAATTAGAATGGATCGTACGAATGAATTAGAGTGGATCCTACGAATGGATTAGAATGGATACATTCGAGCGAATGAATTAGAATAGATCGTAGGAATGAATTAGAATGGATCATACGAATGAATTAGAATGGATCGTGCGAATGAATTAGAATGGATTGTACGAATGAATTAGAATGGATACATTCGATCGAATGAATTAGAATAGATCGTAGGAATAAATTAGAATGGATCATACGAATGAATTAGAATGGATCGTGTAAATGAATTAGAATGGATTGTACGAATGAATTAGAATGGATACATTTGTGCGAATGAATTAGAATGGATCGTACGAATAAATTAGAATTGATCGTGCGAATGAATTAGAATAGATACATTCTTGCGTACGAATGAATTAGAATGGATCATAGGAATGAATTAGAATGGATCGTGCAAATGAATTAGAATGGATACATTCGTGCGAATGAAGTAGAATGGATCGTAGGAATGAATTAGAATGGATCGTACGAATTAATTAGAATGGATACATTCGTGCGAATGAATTAGAATGGATCGGACGAATGAATTAGAATGGATCGTACGATTCATTCTAATTCATTCGTACGATCCATTCTAATGCATTCATACGATTCATTCTAATTCATTCGCTCGATCCATTCTAATTCATTCGTACGATCCATTCAAATTCATTCGCATGATTCATTCTAATTCATTCGTACGATCCATTCTAATTCATTCGTACGATCCATTCTTATTCATTCCTACGATCCATTCAAATTCATTCGCACGAATCTATCCATTCTAATTCATTTGCACGATCCATTCTAATTCATTCCTATGATCCATTCTAATTCATTCGTACGATCTATTCTAATTCATTCGCACGATCCATTCTAATTCATTCGTACGATCCATTCTTATTCATTCCTACGATCCAATCTAATTCATTCGCACGAATGTATCCATTCTAATTCATTTGCACGATCCATTCTAATTCATTCCTATGATCCATTCTAATTCATTCGTACGATCTATTCTAATTCATTCGCACGATCCATTCTAATTCATTTGTACGATCCATTCTAATTCATTCCTACGATCCATTCTAATTCATTCGCACGAATGTATCCATTCTAATTCATTTGCTTGATCCATTCTAATTCTTTCCTATGATCCATCCTAATTCATTCGTACAATCCATTCTAATTCATTCGCTCGAATGTATCCATTCTAATTCATTCGTATAATCCATTCTAATTCATTCGCACGATCCATTCTAATACATTCGTACGATCCATTCTAATTCATTCGTACGATCCATTCTAATTCATTCGCATGAATGTAACCATTCTAATTCATTCGCACGATCTATTCTAACTCATTCGTACGATCCATTCTAATTCATTCGCACGATCCATTCTATTTCATTTGAACAAATGTATCCATTCTAATTCATTTGTACAATCCATTCTAATTCATTCGCATGATCCATTTTAATTCATTCGTACGATCCATTCTTATTCATTCATACGATCCATTCTAATTCATTCGTACGATCCATTCAAATTCATTCGCATGATCTATTCTAATTCATTCGTACGATCCATTCTAATTCATTCGTACGATCCATTCTAATTCATTCGCACAAATGTATCCATTCAAATTCATTCGTACGATCCATTCTAATTAATTCGCACGATCCATTCTAATTCAGTCGTATGAATGTATCCATTTTAATTCATTCGTACGATCCATTCTAATTCATTCGTACGATCTAATTCATTCGTACGATCCATTCTAATTCATTTGTCCGATCGATTCTAATTCATTCGCACAAATGTATCCATTCTAATGATTAGAATGGATCGTACGAATGGATCATGCGAATGAATTAGAATGGATCGTACGAATGAATTAGTATGTAACCTTTCTAATTCATTCGTACGATCCATTCTAATTCATTCGCACGATCCATTCTAATTCATTCGTACGATCCATTCTAATTCATTCGCACGATCCATTCTAATTCTTTCATATGATCCATTCTAATTCATTCGCACGAATGTATCCATTCTAGTTCATTCGTACGCTCCATTCTAATTCATTTGTACGCTCCATTCTAATCCATTCGTACGATCCATTCTAATTCATTCGAATGATCCATTCTAATCCATTCGTACGATCCATTCTAATGCATTCCTATGATCCATTCTAATTCATTCGTACGATCCATTCTAATTCATTCGTACGATCCATTCTAATTCATTCGTACGATCCATTCTAATCCATTCTAATTCATTCCTACGATCCATTCTAATTCATTCCTACGATCCATTCTAATTCATTCGAATGAACTATTCTAATTCATTCGCACAAAAGTATCCATTCTAATTCATTCGCTCGATCCATTCTAATTCATTCGTACGATCCATTCTAATTCATTCGCACGATCCATTCTAATTCATTCGCACAAATGTATCCATTCTAATTCATTCGTACAATCCATTCTAATTCATTCGCATGATCCATTCTAATTCATTCGTACAATCCATTCTAATCCATTCGTACGATCCATTCTAATTTATTCGTACGATCCATTCTAATTCATTCTCACAAATGTAACCTTTCTAATTCATTTGTACGATCCATTCTAATTCATTCGTACGATCCATTCTAATCCATTCGTACAATCCATTCTAATCCATTCGTACGATCCATTCTAATTCATTCGCACGAATGTAACCATTCTAATTCATTCGTACGATCCATTCTAATCCATTCCTACGATCCATTCTAATTCATTCGAACGAATGTATCCATTCTAATTCATTTGCACGATCCATTCTAATTCATTCCTATGATCCATTCTAATTCATTCATACGATCCATTTTAATTCATTCGCTCGAATGTATCCATTCTAATTCATTCGTACGATCCATTCTAATTCGTTCATACGATCTATTCTAATTCGTTCGTACGATCCATTCTAAATCGTTCGTACGATCCATTCTAATTCATTCGTACGATCCTTTCTAATTCATTCGCACGATCCATTCTAATTCTTTCATATGATCCATTCTAATTCATTCGCACGAATGTATCCATTCTAGTTCATTCGTACGCTTCATTCTAATTCATTCGTACGCTCCATTCTTATTCATCGCACAATGTATCGATTCTAATTTATTCGTACGATCCATTCAAATTCAATTGTATGATCCATTCTAATTCATTCGCACAAATGTATCGTACGAATGAATTAGAATGGATCAAACAAATGAATTAGAAAGGTTACATTCGTGAGAATGAATTAGAATGGATCGTACGAATGAATTAGAATGGATCATGCGAATGAATTTGAATGGATCGTAGGATGGATCGTACGAATGGATTGTGCGAATGAATTAGAACGGATCGTGCGAATGAATTAGAATGGATCATACGAATGAATTAGAATGGATATATTCGTGCGAATGAATTAGAATGGATCGTACGAATGAATTAGAATGGATCATAGGAATGAATTAGAATGGATCGTGCAAAATGAATTAGAATGGATACATTTGTGCGATGAATAAGAATGGAGCGTACGAATGAACTAGAATGGATACATTCGTGCGAATGAATTAGAATGGATCAAATGAAAGAATTAGAATGGATCGTGCGAATGAATTAGAATGGATCGTGCGAATGAATTAGAATGGATCGTACGAACGAATTAGAATGGATCGTACGACCGAATTAGAATAGATCATGCGAATGAATTTGAATGGATTGTGCGAATGAATTAGAATGGATCATACGAATGGATTAGAATGGATCGTACGAATGAATTAGAACGGATACATTCGAGCGAATGAATTAGAATGGATCGTAGCAATGAATTAGAATGGATCGTACGAATGAATTAGAATGGATCGTACGAACGAATTAGAAAGGTTACATTCGTGCGAATGAATTAGAATGGATCGTACGAATGAATTAGAATGGTTACATTCATGTGAATGAATTAGAATGGATCGTACGAATGAATTAGAATGGATCGTGCGAATGAATTAGAATTGATCATACGAATGAATTAGAATGGATTGTGCGAATGAATTAGAATGGATCGTACGATGCAATCTAATTCATTCGTACGATCCATTCTAATTCATTCGTATGATCAATTCTAATTCATTCGCACGATCCATTCTAATTCATTCTCACGAATGTAACCTTTCTAATTCATTTGTATGATCCATTCTAATTCATTCGTACGAATGGATCATACGAATGAATTAGAATGGATCGTGCGAATGAATTAGAATAGATCGTACGAATGAATTAGAATGGATAGTTCGAATAAATTAGAATGGATCGTTGGAATGAATTAGAATGGATCGTACGAATGAATTAGAATGGATCGTACGAATGAATTAGAATGGATCGTGCGAATGAATTAGAATGGATCGTATGAATAAATTAGAATGGATCGTACAAATGAATTAAAATATGAATGGATCGTAGGAATGAATTAGAATAAATTAGAATAGATCGTACGAATGGATTAGAATGGATCGTACGAATGAATTAGAATGGATCGTACAAATGAATTAGAAAGGTTACATTTGTGAGAATGAATTAGAATGAATCGTACGAATGGAATAGAATGGATCGTACGAATGAATTAGAATTGATCATCCGAATGAATTAGAATAGCTCATACGAATGAATGAATCGTGTGAATGA
Organism: Chamaelirium japonicum; assembly: GCA_947650365.1. Classification (NCBI taxonomy): domain Eukaryota; kingdom Viridiplantae; phylum Streptophyta; class Magnoliopsida; order Liliales; family Melanthiaceae; genus Chamaelirium; species Chamaelirium japonicum. Next base: position 38,267 of record CANTAL010000295.1, read on the forward strand.
ATTAGAATGGTTACATTCGTGCGAATGAATTAGAATAGATCGTACGAATGCATTAGAATGGATCGTACGAATGAATTAGAATGAATCGTACGATCCATTCTAATTCATTCGTCCGATCCATTCTAATTCATTCGCACGATTCATTCTAATTCATTCTCACAAATGTAACCTTTCTAATTCATTTGTACGATCCATTCTAATTCATTCGTACGATCCATTCTAATCCATTCGTACGATCCATTATAATCCATTCATACGATCCATTCTAATTCATTCGCACGAATGTAACCATTCTAATTCATTCGTACGATCCATTCTAATTCATTCCTACGATCCATTCTAATTCATTCACACGAATGTATCCATTCTAATTCATTTGCACGATCCATTCTAATTCATTCCTATGATCCATTCTAATTCATTCGTACGATCCATTCTAATTCATTCGCTCGAATGTATCCATTCTAATTCATTCGTACGATCCATTCTAATTCATTCCTACGATCCATTCTAATTCATTCATACGATCCATTCTAATCCATTCGCATGATCCATTCTAATTCATTCGTGCGATCCATTCTAATTCATTCTCACGAATGTAACCTTTCTAATTCATTTGTATGATCCATTATAATTCATTCGCACGATCCATTCTAATTCATTTGTACGATCCATTCTAATTCATTCGCACGATCCATTCTAATTCATTCGTACGATCCATTCTAATTCATTCGTATGATTCATTCTAATTCATTCGCACGATCCATTCTAATTCATTCCTACGATCTATTCTAATTCATTCGTACGATCCATTCTAATTCATTCGCACGATTCATTCTAATTCATTCGCATGATCCATTCGGACGATCCATTCTAATTCATTTGTATGATTCATTCTAATTCATTCGTACGAAACATTTGTGCGAATGAATTAGAATGGATCATAGGAATGAATTAGAATGGATTGTGCGAATGAATTAGAATGGATCGTGCGAATGAATTAGAATGGATCGTACGAATGAATTAGAATAGATCGTAGGAATGAATTAGAATGGATCGTGCGAATGAATTAGAATGAATCGTACGAATGAATTAGAATGGATCGTACGAATGAATTAGAATGGATCGTGCGAATGAATTAGAATGGATCGTACGAATGAATTAGAATGGATCGTGCGAATGAATTAGAATGGATCATACAAATGAATTAGAAAGGTCACATTCGTGAGAATGAATTAGAATGGATCGTACGAATAAATTAGAATGGATCATACGAATGAATTTGAATGGATCGTACGAATGAATAAGAATGGATCGTACGAATGAATTAGAATGGATACATTCAAGCAAATGAATTAGAATGGATCATACGAATGAATTAGAATGGATCGAACGAATGAATTAGAATGGATACATTCGAGCGAATGAATTATAATAGATCATGGGAATGAATTAGAATGGATCATACAAATGAATTAGAATGGTTCGTATGAACGAATTAGAATAGATTGTACGAATGAATTAGAATGGATCGTACGAATGGATTAGAACGCATTGTACGAATGAATTAGAATAGATACATTTGTGCGAATGAATTAGATTGCATCGTACGAATGAATTTGAATGGATTGTACGAATGAATTAGAATGGATCGTACGAATGAATTAGAATGGATCATGCGAATGAATTAGAATAGATCATACGAATGAATTAGAATGGATTGTACGAATAAATTAGAATGGATCGTGCGAATGTATAAGAATGGATCGTACGAATCAATTAGAATGGATCCACCGAATGAATTAGAATGGATCGTACGAATGAATTAGAATGGATCGTACGAATGAATTAGAATGGATACATTCGAGCGAATGAATTAGAATGGATCGTACGAATGAATTAGAATGGATCATAGGAATGAATTAGAATGGATCGTGCAAATGAATTAGAATGGATACATTCGTGCGAATGAATTAGAATGGATCGTGCGAATGAATTAGAATGGATTGTACGAATGAATTAGAATGGATCGTACGAATGAATTAGAATGGTTACATTCGTGCGAATGAATTAGAATGGATCGTACGAATGAATTAAAATGGATCGTGCGAATGAATTAGAATTGACCATACGAATGAATTAGAATGGATCGTACGAATGGATTAGTACGAATGAATTGAAATGGATTAGAATGGATCGTACGAATGAATTAGAATGGATCGTACGAATGGATTAGAATGGATCGTACGAATGGATTAGAATGGATCGTATGAATGAATTAGAATGGATCGTACAAATGAATTAGAAAGGTTACGAATGAATTAGAATGGATCGTACGAATGAATTAAAATGGATTAGAATGGATCGTACGAATGGATTAGAATGGATCGTACAAATGGATTAGAATGGATCGTACGAATGGATTAGAATGGATCGTACGAATGAATTAGAATGGATCGTACAAATGAATTAGAAAGGTTACATTTGTGAGAATGAATTAGAATGGATCGTACGAAAGGATTAGAATGGATCGTACGAATGGATTAGAATGGATCGTACGAATGAATTAGAATGGATCGTACAAATGAATTAGAAAGGTTACATTTGTGAGAATGAATTAGAATGGATCGTACGAATGAATTAGAATGGATCGTACGAATGGATTAGAATGGATCGTACGAATGAATTAGAATGGATCGTACGAATGAATTCGAATAGCTCATACAAATGAATTAGAATGAACCATACGAATGAATTAGAATGGTTACATTCGTGCGAATGAATTAGAATAGATCATATGAATGAATTAGAATGGATCGTACGAATGAATTAGAATGGATACATTTGTGCGAATGAATTAGGATGGATCGTATATTCGTGCAAATAAATTAGAATGGATCATACAAATGAATTAGAATGGATCATACGAATGAGTTAGAATGGGTCATGCGAATGAATTAGAATGGATCGTACGAATGGATTAGAATGGATCGTACGAATGGAACATGCGAATGAATTAGAATGGATCGTACGAATAAATTAGAATGGATACATTTGTACGAATAAATTAGAATGGATTGTACGAATGAATTAGAATGGATACATTCTTGCGAATAAATTAGAATGAATCGTATATTCGTGCAAATAAATTAGAATGGATCATACGAATGAATTAGAATGGATCTTGCGAATGAATTAGAATGAATCGTACGAATGCATTAGAATGGATGGTACGAATGAATTAGAATGAATCATACGATCCATTCTAATTCATTCGTACGATCCATTCTAATTCATTCGCACGAATGTATCCATTCTAATTCATTCGTACAATCTACTCTATTTCATTCGCACGATCCATTCTAATTCATTCGTATGATCCATTCTAATTCATTCCTACGATCTATTTTAATACATTCGCTCGAATGTATCCATTCTAATTCATTCGTTCGATCCATTCTAATTCATTCGTACGATCCATTCAAATTCATTCGCATGATCCATTCTAATTTATTCGTACGATCCATTCTAATTCATTCTCACGAATGTAACCTTTCTAATTCATTTGTATGATCCATTCTAATTCATTCGTACGGTCCATTCTAATTCATTCGCACGAATGTATCCATTCTAATTCATTTGCACGATCCATTCTAATTCATTCGTATGACCCATTCTAATTCATTCCTACGATCCATTCTAATTCATACGAATGAATTAGAATGGATCATACGAATGAATTAGAATGGATACATTCATGCGAATGAATTAGAATGGATCGTATGAATGAGTTAAAATGGATTGTATGAATGAATTAGAATGGACTGCATGAATGAATTAGAATGGATCATACGAATGAATTGGAATGGATCGTACGAATGAATTAGAATGGTTACATTCATGCGAATGAATTAGAATGGATCGTACGAATGGATTAGAATGGATCGTACGAATAGATTAGAATGGATTATACGAATGAATTAGAATGGATCGTACAAATGAATTAGAAAGGTTACATTTGTGAGAATGAATTAGAATGGATCGTACGAATGAATTAGAATGGATCGTACGAATAAATTAGAATGGATCGTACAAATAAATTAGAAAGGTTATATTCATGAGAATGAATTAGAATGGATCGTACGAATGAATTAGAATGGATACATTTGTGAGAATGAGTTAGAATGGATCGTATGAATGGATTAGAATGGATCGTACGAATGAATTAGAATGGATCGTGTGAATGAATTAGAATGGATTGTACGAATGAATTAGAATGGATACATTTGTGCGAATGAATTAGAATGGATCGTATGAATGAATTAGAATGGATCGTACGAATGAATTAGAATGGATACATTTGTACGAATGAATTAGAATGGATCGTGCGAATGAATTAGAATGGATCGTACGAATGAATTAGAATGGATCGTACGAATGGATTAGAATGGATCGTACGAATGAATTAGAATAGATCGTACGATCCATTCTAATTCAGTCGCACGATCCATTCTAATTCATTCGTACGATCCATTCTAATTTGCGAATGAATTTGAATGGATCGTACAAATAAATTAGAAAGGTTACATTGGATCGGATAAATGAATTAGAATGGATCGTACGAATGAATTATAATGGATTGTGCGAATGAATTAGAATGTATCGTATGAATGAATAAGAATGGATCGTACGAATGAATTAGAATGGTTACGTTCGTGCGAATGAAGTAGAATAGATCGTATGAATGAATTAGAATGGATTGTACGAATGAAATAGAATAGATCGTGCGAATGAATTTGAATGGATCGTGCGAATGAATTAGATCCATTCTAATTCATTCATACGATCCATTCTAATTCGTTCATACAATCCATTCTAATTCATTCGTACGATCCATTCTAATTCATTCGTACGATCCATTCTAATTCATTCGTACGATCCATTCTAATCCATTCGTACGATCCATTCTAATCCATTCGTACGATCCATTCTAATTCATTCGTATGAATGTATCCATTCTAATTTATTCGTACGATCCAGTCTAATTCATTCGTACGATCCATTCTAATTCATTCGCATGAATTTATCCATTCTAATTCATTCGTACGATCCATTCTAATTCATTCGCACGATCCATTCTAATTCATTCCTATGATCCATTCTAATTCATTCGTACGAATGAATTCTAATTCATTCGCACGAATGTATCCATTCTAATTCATTTGCACGATCCATTCTAATTCATTCCTATGATCCATTCTAATTCATTCGTATGATCCATTCTAATTCATTCGCTCGAATGTATCCATTCTAATTCATTCGTACGATCCATTCTAATTCGTTCGTACGATCCATTCTAATGCATTCGTACGATCCATTCTAATTCATTCGCACGATCCATTCTAATTAATTTGCTCGAATGTAACCATTCTAATTCATTCGTACGATCCATTCTAATTCATTCCTACGATCCATTCTAATTCATTCGCGCGAATGTATCCATTCTAATTCATTTGCACGATCCATTCTAATTCATTCCTATGATCCATTCTAATTCATTCGTACGATCCATTCTAATTCATTCGCTCGAATGTATCCATTCTAATTCATTCGTATGATCCATTCTAATTTATTCGTATGAATGAATTAGAATGGATCATAGGAATGAATTAGAATGGATCGTGCAAATGAATTAGAATAGATCGTGCGAATGAATTAGAATCGATCGTGCGAATGAATTAGAATGGATCGTACGTTTGAATTAAATTGGATTGTGCGAATGAATTAGAATGGATACATTCGTGCGAATGAATTAGAATAGATCGTATGAATGAATTAGAATGGATTGTACGAATGAATTAGAATGGATCATACGAATGAATTAGAATGGATCGTGCGAATGAATTAGAATGGATCGTACGAATGAATTAGAATGGATACATTCGAGCGAATGAATTAGAATAGATCGTAGGAATGAATTAGAATGGATACATTCGTGCGAATGAATTAGAATGGATCGTACGAATGAATTAAAATGGATATATTTGTGCGAATAAATTAGAATGGATCGTACAAATGAATTAGAATGGATCGAACGAATGAATTAGAATGGATCGTACGAATAAATTAGAATGCATCGTACGAATGAATTAGAATAGTTACATTCGTGTGAATGAATAAGAATTGATCGTACGAATGGATTAGAATGGATCGTACGATGTACGAATGAATTAGAATGGATCGTGCGAATGAATTAGAATGGATCGTACGAATGAATTAGAATGGATAAATTTGTGCGATGAATTAGAATGGATCGTACGAATGAATTAGAATGGATCGTACGAATGAATTAGAATGGATCGTACGAATGGCATTCATATGTTCCATTCTAATTCATTCGCACAATCCATTCTAATTCATTCGTACGATCCATTCTAATTCATTCGTCCGATCCATTCTAATTCATTCGTACGATCCATTCTAATTCATTCGCATGATCCATTCTAATTCATTCGTACGATCCATTCTAATTTATTCTCACAAATTTAACCTTTCTAATTCATTCGTATGATCCATTCTAATTCATTTGTACGATCCATTCAAATTCATTCGTAAGATCCATTCTAATTCATTCGTACGATCCATTCTAATTTATTCATAAGATATATTCTAATTCTTTCGTACGATCCATTCTAATTCATTCGCATGAATATATCTATTCTAATTCATTTGTACGATCCATTCTAATTCATTCGTACGATCCATTCTAATCCATTTGTATGATCCATTCTAATCCATTCGTACGATCCATTCTAATTCATTCGCACGAATGTAACCATTCTAATTCATTCGTACGATCCATTCTAATTCATTCGTCCGATCCATTCTAATTCATTGGCACGAATGTATCCATTCTAATTCATTCATACGATCCATTCTAATTCATTCGTATGATCGTTTCTAATTCATTCGCACGATCCATTCTAATTTATTCATACGATCCATTCTAATTCATTCGCACGATCCATTCTAATTCATTCGTACGATCCATTCTAATTCATTCGTATGAATATATCTATTCTAATTCATTCATACGATCCATTCTAATTCATTCTCACGAATGTAACCATTCTAATTCATTCTCACGAATGTAACCATTCTAATTCATTCGTACGATCCATTCTAATTCATTCGCACGATGGATTAGAATGGATCGTACGAATAAATTAGAATGGATTTTACGTATGAATTAGAATGGATCGTACGATCCATTCTAATTCATTCGCTCGAATGTATCCATTCTAATTCATTCTCACGAATGTAACCTTTCTAATGCAATTGTATGATCCATTCTAATTCATTCGTACGAATATAACCATTCTAATTTATTCGTACGATCCATTCTAATTCATTCCTACGATCCATTCTAATTCATTCGCACGAATGTATCCATTCTAATTCATTTGTATGATCCATTCTAATTCATTCCTATGATCCATTCTAATTCATTCGTACGATCCATTCTAATTCAAACGAACGATTCATTCTAATTCATTCGTACGATTCATTCTAATTCATTCTTATGATCCATTCTAATTCATTCGCTCGAATGTATCCATTCTAATTCATTCGTATGATCCATTCTAATTCATTCGCACGATCCATTCTAATTAATTCGTACATCGTACGATCCATTCTAATCCATTCGTACGATCCATTCTAATTCATTCGCACAAATGTACCCATTCTAATTCATTCGTATGATCCATTCTAATTCATTCGTACAATCCATTCTAATTCATTCGGACGATCCATTCTAATTCATTCGTATGATCCATTCTAATTCATTCCTACGATCTATTCTAATTCATTCGCTCGAATATATCCATTCTAATTCATTCGTACAATCCATTCTAATCCATTCGTACGATCCATTCTAATTCATTCGTACGATCCATTCTAATTCATTCTCACAAATGTAACCTTTCTAATTCATTTGTATGATCCATTCTAATTCATTCGTACGATCCATTCTAATTCATTCGTACGATCCATTGTAATTCATTCATACAATCCATTCAGATTCATTCGCACAATCCATTCTAATTCATTCATATGATCCATTCTAATTCATTCGTATGATCCATTCTAACTCATTCGGTGGATCCATTCTAATTCATTCGTACGATCCATTCTAATTCATTCGTACAAATGTATCCATTCTGATTCATTCGTCCAAACCATTCTAATTCATTCGTATGATCAATTCTAATTCATTTGCACGATCCATTCTAATTCATTCGTATGATCCATTCTAATTCATTCGTACAATCCATTCTAATTCATTCGTTCGATCCATTCTAATCCATTCGTACGATCCATTCTAATTCATTCGCACGAATGTAACCATTCTAATTCATTCGTACAATTCATTCTAATTCATTCCTACGATCCATTCTAATTCATTCGTCCGATCCATTCTAATTCATTCGCATAAATGTATCCATTCTAATTCATTCGTACAATCCATTCTAATTCATTCGCATGATCCATTCTAATTCATTCGTATGATCCATTCTAATTCATTCCTCCTATCTATTCTATTTCATTCGCTCGAATGTATCCATTCTAATTCATTCGTTCAATCCATTCTAATTCATTTGTACGATCCATTCTAATTCATTCGTATGATCCATTGTAACTCATTCGTACGATCCATTCTAATTCATTCTTACGAATGTAACCTTTCTAATTCATTTGTATGATCCATTGTAATTCATTCGTACGATCCATTCTAATCCAGTCGTACGATCTATTCTAATCCATTCGTACGATCCAATCTAATCCATTCGTACGATCCATTCTAATTCATTCTTACGATCCATTCTAATTCATTCTCACAAATGTAACATTTCTAATTCATTTGTATGATCCATTCTAATTCATTCGTACGATCCATTCTAATCCATTCGTACGATCCATTCTAATTCATTCGTACGATACATTCGAGCGATCCATTCTAATTCATTTGCACGATCCATTCTAATTCATTCGTACGATCCATTCTAATTCATTCGCTCGAATGTATACATTCTAATTCATTCGTACGATCCATTCTAATTTGTTCGTACGATCCATTCTAATTCGTTCGTACGATCCATTCTAATTCGTTCGTACGATCCAATCTAATTCATTCGCACGATCTATTCTAATTCATTCGTACGATCCATTCTAATCCATTCGTATGATCAATTCTAATTCATTCGCACGATCCATTCTAATTCATTCTCACGAATGTAACCTTTCTAATTCATTTGTATGATCCATTCTAATTCATTCGTATGATCCATTCTTATCCATTCGTACGATCCATTCTAATTCAATTCGTGTAATCCATTCAAATTCATTTGTACAAATGTATCCATTCTAATTCATTCGTATAATCCATTCTAATTCATTCGCACGAATGTATCCATTCTAATGCATTCGTACGATCCATTCTAATTCATTCGCACGATTCATTCTAATTCATTCGTATGATCAATTCTAATTCATTCGCACGATCCATTCTAATTCATTCGTACGATCTAATTCATTCGTACGATCCATTCTAATTCATTCGTACGATCGATTCTAATTCATTCGCACGATCCATTCTAATTCATTTGCATGAATGCATCCATTCTAATTTATTCGTACGATCCTGTCTAATTCATTTGTACGATCCATTCTAATTCATTCGCACGAATATATCCATTCTAATTCATTCGTACGATCCTTTCTAATTCATTCGCACGATCCATTCTAATTCTTTTATATGATCCATTCTAATTCATTCGCACGAATGTATCCATTCTAGTTCATTCGTACGCTCCATTGTAATTCATTCATGCGCTCCATTCTTATTCATTGCACAAATGTATCCATTCTAATTTATTCGTACGATCCATTCAAATTCAATCGTATGATCCATTCTAATTCATTCGCACAATCAATTCTAATTCATTCGTCCGATCCATACTAATTCATTCGCACGAATGTATCCATTCTAATTCATTCGTACGATCCATTCTAATTCATTCGCATGATTCATTCTAACTCATTCGGTGGATCCATTCTAATTCATTCGTACGATCCATTCTAATTCATTCGCACGATCCATTCTAATTTATTCGTACGATCCATTCTAATTCATTCGTACGATCTATTCTAATTCATTCGCATGATCCATTCTAATTCATTCGTACGATCCATTCTAATTCATTCGTACGATCCATTCAAATTCATTCGTACGATGCAATCTAATTCATTCGCACAAATGTATCTATTCTAATTCATTCGTACAATGCGTTCTAATCCATTCGTACGATCCATTCTAATTCATTCGTATGATCAATTCTAATTCATTCGCACGATCCATTCTAATTCATTCGTACGATCCATTCTAATTCATTCGCTCGAATGTAACCATTCTAATTCATTCGTACGATCCATTCTAATTCATTTGTACAATCCATTCTAATTCATTCGTACGATCCATTCTAATTCATTTGCACGAATGTAACCATTCTAATTCATTCGTACGATCCATTCTAATTCATTCATACGATCCATTCTAATCCATTCGTACGATCCATTCTAATTCATTCATACGATCCATTCTAATCCATTCGTACGATCCATTCTAATCCATTCGTACGATCCATTCTAATCCATTCATACGATCCATTCTAATCCATTCATACGATCCATTCTAATTCATTCGCACGAATGTAACCATTCTAATTCATTCGTACGATCCATTCTAATTCATTCATACGATCCATTCTAATCCATTCGTACGATCCATTCTAATTCATTTGCACGATCCATTCTAATTCATTCGCACAAATGTATCCATTCTAATTCATTCGTACAATCCATTCTAATTCATTCGCATGATCCATTCTAATTCATTCGTACGATCCATTCTAATTCATTTGTACGATCCATTCTAATTCATTCGCACGAATGTATCCATTCTAATTTATTCGTACGATCCATTCTAATTCATTCTCATGAATGCATCATGCGAATGAATTAGAATCGATCGTATGAATGAATTAGAATGGATTGCATGAATGAATTAGAATGGATCATACGAATGAATTGGAATGGATCGTACGAATGAATTAGAATGGATACATTCATGCAAATGAATTAGAATGGATCGTACGAATGAATTAGAATGGATCATACGAATGAATTAGAATGGATCGTACGAATGAATTAGAATGGATCATGCGAATGAATTAGAATAGATCGTACGAATGAATTAGAATGGATCGTACGAATAAATTAGAATGGATTGTGCGAATGAATTAGAATGGATCGTACGAATGAATTAGAATGGATCCACCGAATGAGTTATAATGGATCATGCGAATGAATTAGAATGGATCATAGGAATTAATTAGAATAGATACACTCGTGCGAATGAATTAGAATAGATCATACGAATGAATTAGAATGGATACATTCGAGCGAATGAATTAGAATGGATCGTACGAATGAATTAGAATGGATCATAGGAATGAATTAGAATGGATCGTGCAAATGAATTAGAATGGATACATTCGTGCGAATGAATTAGAATGGATCATACGAATGAATTAGAATGGATCGTACGAATGGATTAGAATAGATCGTACGAATGGATTAGAACGCATTGTACGAATGAATTTGAATAGTAACATTTGTACGAATGAATTAGAATGGATCATACGAATGGATTAGAATGGATCGTACGAATGAATTTGAATGGATCGTATGAACGAATTAGAATGGATCGTACCAATCAATTAGAATGGATACATTCGAGCGAATGAATTAGAATGGATCGTACGAATGAATTAGAATGGATCATAGGAATGAATTAGAATGGATCGTGCAAATGAATTAGAATGGATACATTCGTGCGAATGAATTAGAATGGATCGTAAGAATTAATTAGAATGGATCGTACGAATGAATTAGAGTGGTTACATTCGTGCGAATGAATTAGAATGGATCGTACGAATGGATTAGAATGGATCGTACGAATGGATTAGAATGCATCGTACGAATGAATTAGAATGGATCATACAAATGAATTAGAAAGGTTACATTTGTGAGAATGAATTAGAATGGACCGTACGTATGAATTAGAATGGATCGTACGAATGGATTAGAATGGATCGTACGAATGAATTAGAAAGGTTATATTCGTGAGAATGAATTAGAATGGATCGTGCGAATGAATTAGAATTGATCATACGAATGAATTAGAATGGATCATACGAATGAATTAGAATAGATCGTGCGAATGAATTAGAATGGATTGTACGAATGAATTAGAATGGATACATTAGAGCGAATAAATTAGAATAGATCGTAGGAATGAATTAGAATGGATCATACGAATGAATTAGAATGGATGGTGTGAATGAATTAGAAAGGATCGTACGAATGAATTAGAATGGATATATTCGTACGAATTAATTAGATTGCATCGTACGAATGAATTTGAATGGATTGTACGAATGAATTAGAATGGATCGTACGAATGAATTAGAATGGATCATGCGAATGAATTAGAATAGATCGTATGAATGAATTAGAATGGATCGTACGAATGGATTAGAATGGATCGTACGAATGGATTAGAATGGATCATATGAATGAATTAGATTGGATCGTACGAATGAATTAGAATGGATCATGCGAATGAATTTGAATGGATCGTACGAATGAATTAGAATGGATCGAACGAATGAATTAGAAAGGATACATTCGAGCGAATGAATTAGAATAGATCGTACGAATGAATTAGAATGGATCGTACGAATGAATTAGAATGGATCGTGCGAATGAATTAGAATGGATCGTACGAATGAATTAGAATGGATCGTACGAACGAATTAGAATGGATCGTACGAACGAATTATAATGGATCGTATGAACGAATTAGAATGGATCGTACGACTGAATTAGAATGGATACATTCGAGTGAATGAATTAGAATGGATCATACGAATGAATTAGAATGGATTATAGGAATGAATTAGAATGGATCGTGCGAATGAATTAGAATGGATCATATGAATGAATTAGAATGGTTACATTCGTGCGAATGAATTAGAATGAATCGTACGAACGGATTAGAATGGATCGTACGAATGGATTAGAACGTATTGTACGAATGAATTAGAATAGATACATTTATGCGAATGAATTAGATTGCATCGTACGAATGAATTTGTATGGATTGTATGAATGAATTAGAATGGATCGTACGAATAAATTAGAATGAATCATGCGAACGAATTAGAATAGATCATACGAATGAATTAGAATTGATCGTGCAAATGAATTAGAATGGATCGTATGAACGAATTAGAATGGATCATACGAATGAATTAGAATGGATACATTCGAGCGAATGAATTAGAATGGATCGTACGAATGAATTAGAATGGATCATGCGAATGAATTAGAATGGATCGTACGAATGAATTAGAATGGATCATACGAATGAATTAGAATGGATCGTACGAATGAATTAGAATGGATCATATGAATGAATTAGAATGGTTACATTCGTGCGAATGAATTAGAATGGATCGTACAAATGGATTAGAATGGATCGTACGAATGGATTAGAACGCATTGTACGAATGAATTAGAATAGATACATTTATGCGAATGAATTAGAATGGATCGTACAAATGAATTAGAAAGGTTACATTTGTGAGAATGAATTAGAATGGATCGTACGAATGAATTAGAATGGATCGTATGAATGAATAAGAATGGATCGAATGAATGAATTAGAAAGGTTACATTCGTTCGAATGAATTAGAATGGATCGGACGAATGAATTAGAAAGGTTATATTCGAGCGAATGAATTAGAATAGATCGTAGGAATGAAATAGAATGGATCATATGAATGAATTAGAATGGATCGTGCGAATGAATTAGAATGAATCGTACGAATGCATTAGAATGGATCGTACGAATGAATTAGAATGAATCGTACGAACGAATTAGAATGGATCATACGAACGAATTAGAATGGATCGTACGAATGAATTAGAATGGATCGTACGAATGAATTAGAATGGATACATTCAAGCGAATAAATTAGAATGGATCATACGAACGAATTAGAATGGATCATAGGAATGAATTAGAATGGATTGTGCAAATGAATTAGAATGGATCGTGCGAATGAATTAGAATGTATCATACGAATGAATTAGAACGGATTCGTGCGAATGAATTAGAATGGATCGTGCGAATGAATTAGAATGGATCATACAAATAAATTAGAAAGGTTACATTCGTGAGAATGAATTAGAATGGATCGTACGAATGAATTAGAATGGATCATGCGAATGAATTTGAATGGATCGTATGAATAAATTAGAATGGATCGAAGGAATGAATTAGAATGGATACATTCGAGCGAATAAATTAGAATAGATCGTAGGATTGAATTAGAATAGATCGTGTGAATGAACTAGAGTGAATCGTACGAATGAATTAGAATAGATCGTACGAATGAATTAGAATGGATACATTCATGCGAATGAATTAGAATGGATCGTACGAATGAATTAGAATGGATCCACCGAATGAGTTAGAATGGATCATACGAATGAATTATAATGGATCGTACGAATGAATTAGAATGGATTGTGTGAATGAATTAGAATGGATAGTATGAATGAATAAGAATGGATCGTACGAATGAATTAGAATGGATCGTGCGAATGAATGAGAATGAATCGTACGAATGCATTAGAATGGATCGTACGAATGAATTAGAATGAATCGTACGATCCATTCTAATTCATTCGTCCGATCCATTCGAATTCATTTGTACGATCCATTCTAATTCATTCGCACGAATGTATCCATTCTAATTCATTCGTACGATCCATTCAAATTCATTCGTATGATCAATTCTAATTCATTCGCACGATCCATTCTAATTCATTCGTACGATCCATTCTAATTCATTCGCACGAATGTATCCATTCTAATTCATTCATACGATCCATTCTAATTTATTCGTATGATGCATTCTAATTTATTCGCACGAATGTATCCATTCTAATTCATTCGCACGAATGTAACCATTCTAATTCATTCGCACGATCCATTCTAATTCATTCGTACGATCTATTCTAATTCATTCGTATGATCTATTCTAATTCATTCGCACAAATGTAACCATTCTAATTCATTCGTACGATTCATTCTAATTCATTCGTATGAGCTATTCTAATTCATTCGTACGATCCATTCTAATGTATTCGTACAATTCATTCTAATTCATTCGCACAATCCATTCTAATTCATTTGTACGATCCATTCTTATTTATTCATACGATCCATTCTAATTCATTCGCACAATCCATTCTAATTCATTCGTACGATCCATTCTAATTCATTCGTATGATCCATTCTAACTCATTTTAGAATGGATCGTACGAACGAATTAGAATGGATCGTATGAACGAATTAGAATGGATCGTACGCATGAATTAGAATGGATACATTCGAGCGAATGAATTAGAATGGTTCGTACGATAGAATTAGAATGGATCGTACGAATGGATTAGAATGGATCGCACGAATGGATTAGAATGGATCGTACGAATGAATTAGAATGGATCATACAAATGAATTAGAAAGGTTACATTCATGAGAATGAATTAGAATGGATCGTACGAATGAATTAGAATGGATCGTACGAATGAATTAGAATGGATACATTCGAGCGAATGAACTAGAATGGATTATATGAATGAATTAGAATGGATCATAGGAATGAATTAGAATGGATCGTGCAAATGAATTAGAATGAATCGTATAAATGAATAAGAATGGATCGTACGAATGAATTGGAATGGATACATTTGTGCGAATAAATTAGAATGGATCGTGCGAATGAATTAGAATGGAATGTACGAATGAATTAGAATGGATATATTTATGCGTATGAATTAGAATGAATCGTACGAATGCATTAGAATGGATCGTACGAATGAATTAGAATAGCTCATACGAATGAATTAGAATGAATCGTACGAATGAATTAGAATGGTTACATTCATGCGAATGAATTAGAATAGATCGTACGAATGAATTAGAATGGATCGTACGAATAAATTAGAATAGATCATGCGAATGAATTAGAATGGATCGTACGAATGAATTAGAATGGATCCACCAAATGAGTTAGAATGGATCATACGAATGAATTTGAATGGATCGTACGAATGAATTAGAATGGATTGTGGGAATGAATTAGAATGGATCGTATGAATGAATAAGAATGGATCGTACGAATAAATTAGAATGGATCATGCGAATCAATTAGAATGAATCGTACGAATGCATTAGAATGGATCATACGAAAGAATTAGAATGAATCGTACAATCCATTCTAATTCATTCGTATGATCCATTCTAATCCATTCGTATGATCCATTTTAATTCATTCGTACGATCCATTCTAATTCATTCGCTCGAATGTATCCATTCTAATTCATTCGTACGATCCATTCTAAATCATTCGTACGATCCATTCTAAACCATTCGTACGATCCATTCTAATTCATTCGCACGAATGTAACCATTCTAATTCATTCATATGATCCATTCTAATTCATTCCTAGGATCCATTCTAATTCATTCGTATGATCCATTTTAATTCATTCGCACGATCCATTCTAATTCATTCGTACGATCCATTCTAATTCATTCGCACGAATGTAACCATTCTAATTTATTCGTACGATCTATTCTAATTCATTCCTACGATCTATTCTAATTCATTTGCACGAATGTATCCATTCTTATTCATTTGCACGATCCATCCTAATTCATTCCTATGATCCATTCTAATTCATTCGTACGATCCATTCTAATTCATTCTCACAAATGTAACCTTTCTAATTTATTTGTACGATCCATTCTAATGCATTCGTACGATCCATTCGTACGATCCATTCTAATCCATTCGCACGAATGTAACCATTCTAATTCATTCGTACGATCCATTCTAATTCATTCGCACGAATGTATCCATTCTAATTCATTTGCATGATCCATTCTAATTCATTCATATGATCCATTCTAATTCATTCATACGAATGAATTAGAATGGATATATTTATGCGAATGAATTAGAATGGATTGAACGAATGAATTAGAATGGATACATTTGTGCGAATGAATTAGAATGGATCGTACGAATGAATTAGAATGGATCGTACGAATGAATTAGAATAGATACATTTGTGCGAATGAATTAGAATGGATTGTATGACTGTAATAGAAAGGTTACATTTGTGAGAATGAATTAGAATGGATCGTATGAATGAATTAGAATGGATCATAGGAATGAATTAGAATGGATCGTGCAAATGAATTAGAATGGATACATTCATGCGAATGAATTAGAATGGATCGTAGGAATGAATTAGAATGGATCATACAAATGAATTAGAATGGTTACATTCGTGCGAATAAATTAGAATGGATCGTACGAATGAATTAGAATGGATCGTGCGAATGAATTAGAATTGATCATACGAATGAATTAGAATGGATCATAGGAATGAATTAGAATGGATCGTGCAAATGAATTTGAATGGATACATTCATGCGAATGAATTAGAATGGATCGTAGGAATGAATTAGAATGGATCGTATGAATGAATTAGAATGGTTACATTCGTGCGTTCCATTCTAATTCATTCGTACGATCCATTCTAATTCATTCTCACAAATGTAACCTTTCTAATTTATTTGTATGATCCATTCTAATTCATTCCTATGATCCATTCTAATTCATTCCTACGATCTATTCTAATTCATTCCTACAATCCATTCTGATTCATTCGTACGATCCATTCTAATCCATTCGTACGATCCATTCTAATTTATTCGTACAAATGTATCCATTTTAATTCATTCGTACGATCCATTCTAATTCATTCGTACGATCTATTCTAATTCATTCGCACGATCCATTCTAATTGATTCGTACGATCCATTCTAATTCATTCCTATGATCCATTCTAATTCATTCTTACGAATGTAACCTTTCTAATTCATTTGTATGTATCCATTCTAATTCATTCGTACAATCCATTCTAATTTATTCGCACGATCCATTCTAATTCATTCGTACGATCCATTCTAATCCATTCGTACCATCCATTCTAATTCATTCGCACGAATGTAACCATTCTAATTTATTCATATGATCCATTCTAATTCATTCGTACGATCCATTCTAATTCATTCGTATGATCCATTCTAATTCATTCGTACGATCCATTCTAATTCATTTGCATGAATGTATCCATTCTAATTTATTCGTACGATCCATTCTAATTCATTCGTACGATCCATTCTAATTCATTCGCACGAATGTATCCATTCTAATTCATTCGTACGATCCATTCTAATTCATTCGCACGATACATTTGTGAGAATGAATTAGAATGGATCGTACGAATGAATTAGAATGGATCGTACGAATAGATTAGAATTAGAATGGATTAGAATGGATCATACAAATGAATTAGAATAGATCGTACGAATGCATTAGAATGGTTACATTCATGTGAATGAATTAGAATGGATCGTACGAATGGATTAGAATGGATCATACGAATGAATTAGAATGGATCGTGCGAATGAATTAGAATGGATTGTACGAATGAATTAGAATGGATACATACAAATGAATTATAAAGGTTACATTCGTGAGAATGAATTAGAATGGATCGTAGGAATGAATTAGAATGGATCATACGAATGAATTAGAATGGTTACATTCGAGCGAATGAATTTGAATGGATCGTACGAATGAATTAGAATGGATCATGCGAATGAATTAGAATAGATCGTACAAATGGATTAGAACGCATTGTACGAATGAATTAGAATGAATCGTACGAATGAATTTGAATGGATCGTGCGAATGAATTAGAATGAATCGTACGAATGCATTAGAATGGATCGTACGAATAAATTAGAATGGATCGTACGATCCATTCTAATTCATTCGCACGATCCATTCTAATTCATTCATACGATCCATTCTAATTCATTCGCACGAATGTAACCATTCTAATTCATTCGTACGATCCATTCTAATCCATTCCTACGATCTATTCCAATTCATTCCTACGATATATTCTAATTCATTCGCTCGAATGTATCCATTCTAATTCATTCGTTCGATCCATTCTAATTCATTCGTACGATCCATTCTAATTCATTCGCACAATCTATTCTAATTCATTTGTATGATCCATTCTAATTGATCGCAGGATCTATTCTAATTCATTCGCTCGAATATATCCATTCTAATTCATTCGTATGAACCATTCTAATGCATTCGTACGATCCATACGAATGAATTAGAATGGATCGTGTGAATGAATTAGAATGGATTGTACGAATGAATTAGAATGGATACATTCGTACGAATGAATTAGAATGGATCGTACGAATGAATTTGAATGGATCATGCGAATGAATTTGAATGGATTGTACGAATGAATTAGAATGGATCGAACGAATGAATTAGAATGGATTATGCGAATGAATTAGAATAGATCGTAGGAATGAATTAGAATGGATCATACGAATGACTTAGAATGGATCGTGCGAATGAATTAGAATGAATCGTACGAATGAATTAGAATGGATCGTACGAATGAATTAGAATGGATCGTGCGAATGAATTAGAATGGATCGTACGAATGAATTAGAATGGATCGTGCGAATGAATTGGAATGGATCATACAAATGAATTAGAAAGGTTGCATTCGTGAGAATGAATTGGAATCGATCGTACGAATGAATTAGAATGGATCATGCGAATGGATTAGAATGGATTGTACGAATGAATTAGAATGGATCGTAGGAATGAATTAGAATGGATCGTACGAATGAATTAGAATGGATACATTCGAGCGAATGAATTAGAATGGATCGTACGAATGAATTAGAATGGTTACATTCGTGCGAATGAATTAGAATGGATCGTACGAATGGATTAGAATGGATCGTACGAATGGATTAGAATGGATCGTACGAATGAATTAGAATGGATCGTACAAATGAATTAGAAAGGTTATATTTGTGAGAATGAATTAGAATGGATCGTACGAATGGATTAGAATGGATCGTACGAATGGATTAGAATGGATCGTACGAATGGATTAGAATGGATCGTATGAATGGATTAGAATGGATTGTACGAAGGAATTAGAATAGATCGTGCGAATGAATTAGAATGGATCGTACGAAAGAATTAGAATGGATCGTACAAATGAATTGGAATGGATCATACGAATGAATTAGAATCGATCATGCGAATGAATTAGAATGGATCGTACGAATGAATTAGAATGTATACATTTGTGCGATGAATAAGAATGGAGCGTACGAATGAACTAGAATGGATACATTCGTGCGAATGAATTAGAATGGATCATATGAAAGAATTAGAATGGATCGTGCGAATGAATTAGAATGGATCGTGCGAATGAATTAGAATGGATCGTACGAACGAATTAGAATGGATCGCACGAACGAATTAGAATGGATCATATAAACGAATTAGAATGAATCGTACGAATGAATTAGAATGGATACATTCGTACGATCCATTCTAATTCATTCGTGCGATCCATTCTTATTCATTCGTACGATTTATTCAAATTCGTTTGTACGATCCATTCTAATTCATTCGTACGATCCATTCTAATTCATTCTCACAAATGTAACCTTTCTAATTCATTTGTACGATCTATTCTAATTCATTCGTACGATCCATTCTAATCCATTCATACGATCCATTCTAATCCATTCGTACGATCCATTCTAATTCATTCGCACGAATGTAACCATTCTAATTCATTCGTACGATCCATTCTAATTCATTCCTACGATCCATTCTAATTCATTAGCAAATTAGAATGGAACGTACGAATGAATTAGAATGGATCGTTCGAATGAATTAGAATTGATCGTACGATCTATTCTAATTCATTCGTATGATCAATTCTAATTCATTCGCACGATCCATTCTAATTCATTCGTACGATCTATTCTAATTCATTCGCACGAATGTAACCATTCTAATTCATTCGTACGATCCATTCTAATTCATTCCTACGATCCATTCTAATTCATTCGCACGAATGTATCCATTCTAATTCATTTGCACGATCCATTCTAATTCATTCCTATGATCCATTCTAATTCATTCGTACGATCCATTCTAATTCATTCGCTCGATTGTATCCATTCTAATTCATTCGTACGATTCATTCTAATTCATTCACACGATCCATTCTAATTCATTCTCACAAATGTAACCTTTCTAATTCATTTGTACGATCCATTCTAATTCATTCGTATGATCCATTCTAATCCATTTGTACGATCCATTCTAATTCATTCGCATGAATGTATCCATTCTAATGCATTCGTACGATTCATTCTAATTCATTCGCATGATCCATTCTAATTCATTCGTACGATCCATTCTAATTCATTCGTCCGATCCATTCTAATTCATTCGCACGAATGTATCCATTCTAATTTATTCGTACGATCCATTCTAATTCATTTGCATGAATGTATCCATTCTAATTCATTCGTACGATCCATTCTAATGCATTCGTACGATCCATTCTAATTCATTCGCACGATCCATTCTAATTCTTTCATATGATCCATTCTAATTAATTCGCACCAATGTATCCATTCTAGTTCATTCGTACGCTCCATTCTAATTCATTCGTACGCTCCATTCTTATTCATCGCACAAATGTATCCATTCTAATTTATTCGTACGATCCATTCAAATTCAATCGTATGATCCATTCTAATTTATTCGCACGATCAATTCTAATTCATTCGTTCGATCTATTCTAATTCATTCGTACAAATATATCCATTCTAATTCATTCGTATGATCTATTCAAATTCATTCGCATGATCCATTCTAATTCATTCGTACGATCCATTCTAATCCATTCGTACGATCCATTCTAATCCATTCGTACGATCCATTAGAATGGATCATACAAATGAATTAGAATAGATCGTAGGAATGAATTAGAATGAATCATACGAATGAATTAGAATGGATCGTGCGAATGAATTTGAATGGATCGTACGAATGAATTAGAATGGATTGTACGAATGAATTAGATCGTACGAATGAATTAGAATGGATCGTACGAATTAATTAAAATGGATCGTACGAATGCATTAGAATGGATACATTCGTGCGAATGAATTAGAATGGATCGTACGAATGAATTAGAATGGATCGTACGAATGGATTAGAATTGATACATTCGTGCGAATGAATTAGAATGGATCATAGGAATGAATTAGAATGGATCATATGAAAGAATTTGAATGGATCATACGAATGGATTAGAATGGATTCGTACAATGCATTCTAATTCATTCGTACGATTTATTCGAATTCATTCGTATGAGCTATTCTAATTCATTCGTACGATCCATTCAAATGAATTAGTACGATTCATTCTAATTCATTCGTACGATCCATTCTAATTCATTCGTACGATCCATTCTAATTCATTCGCACGAATGTATCCATTCTAATGCATTCGTACGATCCATTATAATTCATTCGTATGATCCATTCTAATTCATGCGTACGATCCATTTTAATTCATTCGCTCGAATGTATCCATTCTAATTCATTCGTACGATCCATTCTAATTCATTCCTACGATCTCTTCTAATTCGTTCGTACGATCCATTCTAATTCATTCGTACGATCCATTCTAATTCATTCGTACGATCCATTCTAATTCATTCGTACGATCCATTCTAACTCATTCGGTAGATCCATTCTAATTCATTCGTACGATCCATTCTAATTCATTTGCATGATCCATTCTAACTCATTCGTACGATCCATTCTAATTCATTTGTACGATCCATTCTAATTTATTTGCACGAATATACGATCCATTCTAATTCATTCGAACTAATGTATCCATTCTAAATCATTCGTACGATCCATTCTAATTCATTCATATGATCCATTCTAATTCATTCACATGATCCATTCTAATTCATTCGTACGATCCTATCTAATTCATTCGCATGAATATATCTATTCTAATTCATTCGTATGATCCATTCTAATTTATTCGTACGATCCATTCTAATTCATTCGTACGATCTATTCTAATTCATTTGCATGATCCATTCTAATTCATTCGTACGATCCATTCTAATTCATTCGTACAGTCCATTCAAATTCATTCGTACGATGCAATCTAATATATTCGCACGAATATATCCATTCTAATTCATTCGTACGATCCTTTCTAATTCATTCGCACGATCCATTCTAATTCTTTCATATGATCCATTCTAATTCATTCGTACGATCCATTCTAATTCATTCGTATGATCAATTCTAATTCATTCGCACGATCCATTCTAATTCATTCGTACGATCCATTCCAATCCACTCGTACGATCCATTCTAATCCATTCGTACGATCCATTCTAATTCGTTCATACGATCCATTCTAATTCATTCGTATGATCCATTCTAATTCATTCGTATGATCAATTCTAATTCATTCGCACGATCCATTCTAATTCATTCGTACGATCCATTCCAATTCATTCGCACGAATGTAACCAATCTAATTCATTCGTACGATCCATTCTAATTCATTCCTACGATCCATTTTAATTCATTCGCACGAATGTATCCATTCTAATTCATTCGTACGATCCATTCTAATTCATGCGTACGATCCATTCTAATCCATTCGTACGATCCATTCTAATTCATTCGCACGAATGTAACCATTCTAATTCATTCATACGATCCATTCTAATTCATTCCTATGATCCATTCAAATTCATTCGTACGATTCATTCTAATTCATTCGTATGAGCTATTCTAATTCATTCGTATGATCCATTCTAATTCATTCGTACGATCCATTGTAATTCATTCATACGAATGAATTAGAAGGAATCATGCGAATGAATTAGAATGGATACATTCGTATGAATGAATTACAATGGATCATACGAATGAATTAGAATGGATCATACGAATGAATTAGAATGGATCGTACGAATGAATTAGAATGGATTGTACGAATGGATTAGAATGGATACATTCGTGCGAATGAATTAGAATGGATCGTAGGAATGAATTAGAATGGATCATACGAATGAATTAGAATGGATCGTACGAATGCATTAGAATGGATACATTCGTGCGAATGAATTAGAATGGATCGTACGAATGAATTAGAATGGATCGTACGAATGAATTAGAATGAATCGTACTAATTCATTAGAATGGATCGTATGAATGAATTAGAATAGCTCATACGAATGAATTAGAATGAATCGTACGAATGAATTAGAATGCATTGTACGAATCCATTCTAATCCATTCGTACGATCCATTCAAATTCATTCGTACGATCCATTCTAATTCATTCCTACGATCCATTCTAATTCATTCGCACGAATGTATCCATTCTAATCCATTCGTACAATCCATTCTAATTCATTCGTACGATCCATTCTAATTCATTCGCACGAATGTATCCATTCTAATGCATTCGTACGATCCATTTTAATTCATTCGTACGATCCATTCTAATTCATTCGTACGATCTAATTCATTCGTACGATCCATTCTAATTCATTCGTACGATCCATTCTAATTCATTCGCACGATCCATTCTAATTCATTCGTACGATTCATTCTAATTCATTCCTATGATCTATTCTAATTCATTCGTATGATCCATTCTAATGGATCGTACGAATGGATTAGAATGGATCGTACGAATGAATTAGAATGGATCATGTGAATGAATTTGAATGGATCGTACGAATGAATTAGAATGGATACATTCGTGCGAATGAATTAGAATAGATCGGACGAATGAATTAGAATTGATCGTGCGAATGAATTAGAATGGATCATAGGATTGAATTTGAATGGATCGTACGAATAAATTAGAATGAATTAGAATTGATCGTACGATTGAATTTGAATGGATCGTACGAATGAATTAGAATGGATCGTATAAATGAATAAGAATGGATCATACGCATAAATATATATATTCTAATTCATTCGTACGATCCATTCTAATTCATTCGCATGATCCATTCTAATTCGTTCGCACGATCCATTCTAATTCATTCGTATGATCCATTCTAATTCATTCCTACGATCTATTCTAATTCATTCGCTCGAATGTATCATACGAATGAATTAGAATGGATCATACGAATGTATTAGAATGGATCATGCGAATGAATTAGAATAGATCGTACGAATGAATTAGAATGGATCGTACGAATAAATTAGAATGGATCGTGCGAATGAATTAGAATGGATCGTACGAATGAATTAGAATGGATCGTACGAATGAATTAGAATTGATCGAACGAATGAATTAGAATGGATCGTACGAATGAATTAGAATGGATCATGTGAATGAATTTGAATGGTTCGTATGAATAAATTAGAATGGATCATACGAATGAATTAGAATGGATCGTGCGAATAAATTAGAATGAATCATACGAATGCATTAGAATGGATCGTACGAATGAATTAGAATGGATCGTGCGAATAAATTAGAATGAATACATTCTTGCGAATAAAATAGAATGGACCGTACAAATGAATTAGAATGGATCGTGCGAATGAATTAGAATGGATACATTCGTGTGAATGAATTAGAATGGATTGTGCGAATGAATTAGAATGGATCGGGCGAATGAATTTGAATGTATCATGTGAATGCATTAGAATGGATCATACGAATGAATTAGAATGGATCGTACGAATGAATTAGAATGGATACATTCGTGCGAATGAATTAGAATGGATCGTACGAATGAATTAGACTGGATCGTACGAATGGATTAAAATGGATCGTACGAATGTATTAGAATGGATCGTACAAATGAATTAGAAAGGTTATATTGGTGAGAATGAATTAGAATGGATCGTACGAATGAATTAAATGGATCATACGAATGTATTAGAATGGATCGTACGAATGAATTAGAATTGATTGTGCGAATGAATTAGAATGGATCATACGAATTGAATTAGAATTGATCGTGCGAATGAATTAGAATGGATCATACAAATGAATTAGAAAGGTTACATTCGTGAGAATGAATTAGAATGGATCGTACGAATGAATTAGAATGGATACATTCGAGCGAATGAATTAGAATGGATCGTACGAATGAATTAGAATGGATCATAGGAATGAATTAGAATGGATATTGCAAATGAATTAGGATGGATCGTATGAATGAATAAGAATGGATCGTACGAATGAATTAGAATGGATACATTTGTGCGAATGAATTAGAATGGATCGTGCGAATGAATTAGAATGGATCGTACGAATGAATTAGAATGGATATATTTATGCGAATGAATTAGAATGAATTGTACTAATTCATTAGAATGGATCGTACGAATGAATTAGAATAGCTTATACGAATGAATTAGAATGAATCGTACGAATGAATTAGAATGCATTGTACGAATCCATTCTAATTCATTCGTATTATCCATTCAAATTCATTCGTACGATCCATTCTAATTCATTCCAACGATCCATTCAAATTCACTAGCATGATCCATTCTAATTCATTCGTACGATCCATTCTAATTCATTCTCACGAATGTAACCTTTCTAATTCATTTGTATGATCCATTCTAATTCAATCGTACGATCCATTCTAATCCATTCGTACGATCCATTGTAATTCATTCATACAATCCATTCAGATTCATTCGCACAAATGTATCCATTCAAATTCATTCGTACGAACCATTCTAATTAATTCGCACGACCCATTCTAATTCAGTCGTATGAATGAATCTATTTTAATTCATTCGTACGATCCATTCTAATTCGTACCATCCATTCTAATCCATTCGTACGATCCATTCTAATTCATTCGTACGATCCATTCTAATTCATTCCTACGATCCATTCTAATTCATTCGCACGAATGTATCCATTCTAATTCATTCCTATGATCCATTCTAATTCATTCTCATGAATTAGAATGAATCGTACGAATGAATTAGAATAGATCGTACGAATGAATTAGAATGGATTGTACGAATGAATTAGAATGGATACTTTCTTGCGAATAAATTAGAATGGATCATACGAATGAATTAGAATGGATCGTACGAATGAATTACAATGGATCATATGAATGAATTAGAATGGTTATATTCGTGCGAATGAATTAGAATGGATCGTACGAATGGATTAGAATGGATCGTACGAATGGATTAGAACGCATTGTACGACTGAATTAGAATAGATACATTTGTGCGAATGAATTAGATTGCATCGTACGAATGATTAGAATGGATCGTATGAACGAATTAGAATGGATTGTATGAACGAATTAGAATGGATCGTACGAATGGATTAGAATGGATCGTACGAATGAATTAGAATGGATCGTACAAATGAATTAGAAAGGTTACATTTGTGAGAATGAATTAGAATGGATCGTACGAATGAATTAGAATGGATCATACGAATGGATTAGAATGGATCGTACGAATGGATTAGAATGGATCGTACGAATGAATTAGAATGGATCATAGGAATGAATTAGAAAGGTTACATTCGTGAGAATGAATTAGAATGGATCGTGCGAATGAATTAGAATTGATCATACGAATAAATTAGAATGGATCGTACAAATGAATTAGATTGCATCGTATGATCCATTCCAATTCATTCTCACGATCCATTCAAATTCATTCGTATGATCAATTCTAATTCATTCGCACGATCCATTCTAATTCATTCGTACGATCCATTCAAATTCATTCGCACGAATGTAACCATTCTAATTCATTCGTATAATCCATTCTAATTCATTCCTACGATCCATTCTAATTCATTCGCACGAATGTATCCATTCTAATTTATTTGCACGATCCATTCTAATTCATTCCTATGATCCATTCTAATTCATTCGTACGATCCATTCTAATTCATTCGCTCGAATGTATCCATTCTAATTCATTCGTACGATTCATTCTAATTCATTCGCACGATCTATTCTAATTCATTTGTACGATCCATTCTAATTCATTCATACGATCCATTCTAATTCATTTGTACGAATGAATTAGAATGGATCGTACGAATGGATTAGAATGGATCGTACGAATGAATAAGAATGGATCGTACGAACGAATTAGAATGGATCGTATGAACGAATTAGAATGGGTCGTACGAATGAATAAGAAAGGATACATTCGAGCGAATGAATTAGAATGGATCGTACGAATGAATTAGAATGGATCATAGGAATGAATTAGAATGGATCGTGCAAATGAATTAGAATGGATACATTCGTGCGAATGAATTAGAATGGATCGTAGGAATGAATTGGAATGGATCGTACGAATGAATTAGAATGGTTACATTCGTGCGAATAAATTAGAATGGATCGTACGAATAGATTGGAATGGATCGTACGAATGGATTAGAATGGATCGTACGAATGAATTAGAAGGATCGTACAAATGAATTAGAAAGGTTACATTTGTGAGAATGAATTAGAATGGATTGTACGAATGGATTAGAATGGATTGTACGAATGGATTATAATGGATCGTACGAATGGATTAGCATGGATCGTACGAATGAATTAGAATGGATCATACAAATGAATTAGAAAGGTTACATTCGTGAGAATGAATTAGAATGGATCGTACGAATGAATTAGAATGGATCATGCGAATGAATTTGAATGGATCGTACGAATGAATTAGAATGGATCGAACGAATGAATTAGAATGGATACATTTGAGCGAATGAATTAGAATAGATCGTAGGAATGAATTAGAATAGATAATACGAATGAATTAGAATTGATCGTGCGAATGAATTAGAATGGATTGTACGAATGAATTAGAATGGATACATTCGTGCGAATGAATTAGAATGAATCGGACGAATGAATTAGAATGGATCGTACGATTCATTCTAATTCATTCGTACGATCCATTCTAATGCATTCGTACGATTCATTCTAATTCATTCGCCCGATCCATTCTAATTCATTCGTATGATCCATTCTAATTTATTTGCATGTCCATTCTAATTTATTCGCAAGAATGTATCCATTCTAATTCATTCGTACAATCCATTCTAATTTATTCGTACAAATGTATCCATTCTAATTCATTCGTACGATCCATTCTAACTCATTCGTATGATTCATTCTAATTTATTCGTACGATCCATTCTAATTCATTCGCACGAATGTATCCATTCTAATTCATTCGTACAATCCATCCTAATTCATTCGCACGATCCATTCTAATTCATTCGTATGATCCATTCTAATTCATTCTTACGATCTATTCTAATTCATTCACTCCAATGTATCTATTTTAATTCATTCGTTCGATCCATTCTAATTCATTCGTACGATCCATTCAAATTCATTCACATGATCTATTCTAATTCATTCGTACGATCCATTCTATTCATTCTCACAAATGTAACCTTTCTAATTCATTTGTATGATCCATTCTAATTCATTCGTACGATCCATTCTAATCCATTCGTACGATCCATTGTAATTCATTCATACAATCCATTCAGATTCATTCGCACAAATGCATCCTTTCAAATTCATTCGTACGATCCATTCTAATTAATTCGCACGATCCATTCTAATTTTGTCATATGAATGTATCCATTTTAAATCATTCATATGATCCTTTCTAATTCATTCGTACGATCTAATTCATTCGTACGATCCATTCTAATTCATTAGTACGATTGATTCTAATTCATTCGCACGATCCATTCAAATTCATTCGTACGATCCATTCTAATTCATTCGTATGATCCATTCTAATTTATTCGTTCAAATATATCCATTCTAATTCTTTCGTACGATCCATTCTAATTCATTCGCACGATCCATTCTAATTCATTCGCACGAATGTATCCATTCTAATCCATTCGTACGATCCATTCTAATTCATTCCTATGATCCATTCTAATTCATTCGTACGATCCATTCTAATTCATTCGCTCGAATGTATCCATTCTAATTCATTCGTACGATCCATTCTAATTCGTTCATACGATCCATTCTAATTCGTTCATATGATCCATTCTAATTCGTTCGTTCGATCGTATGAATGAATAAGAATGGATCGTACGAATGAATTAGAATGGATACATTTGTGCGAATTAATTAGAATGGATCGTACGAATGAATTAGAATGGATCGTACGAATGAATTAGAATGGTTACATTCGTGCGAATGAATTAGAATGGATCGTACGATGAATGAATTCGAATGGATCGTACGAATGAATTAGAATGGATTGTACGAATGAATTAGAATGGATCGTACGAATGAATTAGAATGGATCGTATGAATGAATTAGAATTGATATATTCGTGCGAATGAATTAGAATGGATACATTCTTGTGAATGAATTTTAATGGATCGTACGAATGAATTAGAATGGTTACATTCGTACAAATGAATTAGAATGGATCGTACAAATAAATTAGAATGGATACATTCGTGCGAATGAATTAGAATGGATCGTACGAATGAATTAGAATAGATCATACGAATGAATTGGAATGGATTGTACGAATGAATCAGAATGGATCATATGAATGAATTAGAATGGTTACATTCGTGCGAATGAATTAAAATGGATCGTACGAATGGATTAGAATGGATCATACGAATGGATTAGAACGCATTGTACGAATGAATTAGAATAGATACATTTGTGCGAATGAATTAGATTACATCGTACAAATGAATTTGAATGGATTGTACGAATGAATTAGAATGGATCGTACGAATGAATTAGAATGGATTATGCGAATGAATTAGAATAGATCGTACGAATGAATTAGAATGGATCGTATGAATAAATTAGAATGGATCGTGCGAATGAATTAGAATGGATCGTACGAATGAATTAGAATGGATCCACCGAATGAGTTAGAATGGATCATACGAATGAATTAGAATGGATCGTACGAATGAATTAAAATGGATCGTATGAATGAATAAGAATGGATCATACGAATGAATTAGAATGGATCGTGCGAATGAATTAGAATGAATCGTACGAATGCATTAGAATGAATCGAACGAATGAATTAGTATGAATCGTGCGATCCATTCTAATTCATTCGTCCGATCCATTCTAAATCATTCGCACGAATGTATCCATTCTAATTCATTCTTAGAATCCATTCTAATTCATTCGCATAATCCATTCTAATTCACTCGTACGATCCATTCTAATTCATTTGTACGATCCATTCTAATTCATTCGCATGAATGTATCCATTCTAATTTATTCGTATGATCCATTCTAATTCATTTGCACAAATGTAACCATTCTAATTCATTCGTACGATCCATTCGTACGATCCATTCAAATTCATTCGCACGATCCATTCTAATTCATTAGTTTGATCCATTCTAATTCATTCCTACGATCTATTCTAATTCATTCGCTCGAATGTATCCATTCTAATTCATTCGTTCGATCCACTCTAATTCATTCGTACGATCTATTCAAATTCATTCGCATGATCCATTCTAATTCATTCGTATGATCCATTCTAATTCATTCTCACGAATGTAACCTTTCTAATTTATTCGTACGATCCATTCTAATTCATTTGTATGATCCATTCTAATTCATTCGCACGAATGTATCCATTCTAATTTATTCGTACGATCCATTCTTATTCATTTGCACGAATGTAACCATTCTAATTCATTCGTACGATCCATTCAAATTCATTCGCAAGAATGTATCCATTCTAATTCATTCGCACGATCAATTCTAATTCATTCGTACGATCCATTCTAATTCATTCTCATGAACGTATCCATTCTAATTCATTCGTACAATCCATTCTAATTCATTCGCACGATCCATTCTAATTCATTCATATGATCCATTCTAATTCATTCCTACGATCTATTCTAATTCATTCGCTCGAATGTATCCATTCTAATTCATTCGTACAATCCATTCTAATTCATTCGCATGATCTGTTCTAATTCATTCTCACGAATGTAACCTTTCTAATTCATTTGTATGACCCATTCTAATTCATTCGTACGATCCATTCTAATCCATTCGTACGATCCATTCTAATCCATTCGTACGATCCATTCTAATTCATTCGCACAAATGTATCCATTCTAATTCATTCGTACGATCCATTCTAATCCATTCTAATTTATTCGTACGATCCATTCTAATTCATTCGTACGATCCATTCTAATTCATTCACACGAATGTATCCATTCTAATTCATTCGTACGATCCATTCTAATTCATTCGCACTATCCATTCTAATTCATTCGCACGATCCATTCTAATTCATTCGTACGATCCATTCTAATTCATTCGCATGAATGTATCCATTCTAATTCATTCGTACGATCCATTCTAATTCATTCGTATGATCCATTCTAACTCATTCCGTGGATCCATTCTAATTCATTCGTACAATCTATTTTAATTCATTCGCACGAATGTATCCATTCTAATTCATTCGTACGATCCATTCTAATTAATTCGTACGATTCATTCTAATTCATTCGCACGATCTATTCTAATTCATTCCTACGATCTATTCTAATTCATTCGCTCGAATGTATCCATTCTAATTCATTCGTTCGATCCATTCTAATTCATTCGTACGATCCATTCAAATTCATTCGCATGATCCATTCTAATTCATTCGTACGATCCATTCTAATCCATTCGTATGATCCATTCTAATCCATTCGTACGATCCATTCTAATTCATTCGTACAATCCATTCTAATTCATTCGTATGATCCATTCTAATTCATTCGCACGAATGTATCCATTCTAATTTATTCGTACAATCCATTCTAATTCATTCGCATGATCCATTCTAATTTATTCGTATGATCCATTCTAATTCATTCCTACGATCTATTCTAATTCATTCGCTCGAATGTATCCATTCTAACTCATTCGTACGATCCATTCTTATTCATTCGTACGATCCATTCAAATTCATTCGCATGATCCATTCTAATTCATTCGTACGATCCATTCTAATTCATTCTCATGAATGTATCCATTTTAATTCATTCGTACGATCCATTCTAATTCATTCGTACAATCTAATTCATTCGTACGATCCATTCTAATTCATTCGTACGATCGATTCTAATTCATTCGCACGATCCATTCTAATTCATTCATACGATCCATTCTAATTCATTCGTATGATCTATTCTAATTTATTCGTTTAAATATATCCATTCTAATTCATTCGTACGATCCATTCTAATTCATTCGCACGATCCATTCTAATTCATTCGCACGATCCATTCTAATTCATTCGCACGAATGTATCCATTCTAATTCATTTGCACGATCCATTCTAATTCATTCCTATGATCCATTCTAATTTATTCGTACGATCCATTCTAGTTCATTCGCTCAAATGTATCCATTCTAATTCATTCGTACGATCCATTCTAATTCGTTCATACGATCCATTCTAATTCGTTCATACGATCCATTCTAATTCATTCGTATGATTCATTCTAATTCATTCCTACGATCTATTCTAATTCATTCGCTCGAATGTATCCATTCTAATTCATTTGTTCGATCCATTCTAATTCATTCGTACGATCCATTCAGATTCATTCGCATGATCCATTCTAATTCATTCGTACGATCCATTCTAATTCATTCTCACGAATGTAACCTTTCTAATTCATTTGTATGATCCATTCTAATTCATTCGTACAATCCATTCTAATCCATTTGTACGATCCATTCTAATCCATTCGTACGATCCATTCTAATTCATTCGTACGATCCATTCTAATTCATTCTCACAAATGTAACCTTTCTAATTCATTCGTACGATCTATTCTAATTCATTCGTACGATCCATTCTAATCCATTCGTACGATCCATTCTAATCCATTCATACGATCCATTCTAATTTATTCGCACGAATGTAACCATTCTAATTCATTTGTATGATCCATTCTAATTCATTCCTACGATCCATTCTAATTCATTCGCACGAATGTAACCATTCTAATTCATTTGCACGATCCATTCTAATTCATTCCTATGATTCATTCTAATTCATTTGTACTAATCCATTCTAATTCATTCCCACGAATGTAACCATTCTAATTCATTTGTATGATCCATTCTAATTCATTCGTACGATCCATTCTAATCCATTCGTACGATCCATTCTAATTCATTCGTACGATCCATTCTAATTCATTCTCACAAATGTAACCTTTCTAATTTATTTGTACGATCCATTCTAATTCATTCGTACGATCCATTCTAATCCATTCGTACGATCCATTCTAATCCATTCGTACGATCCATTCTAATTCATTCGCACGAATGTAACCATTCTAATTCATTTGCACGATCCATTCTAATTCATTTGCACGATCCATTCTAATTCATTCGCACGAATGTATCCATTCTAATTCATTTGCACGATCCATTCTAATTCATTCCTATGATCCATTCTAATTCATTCGTACGATCCATTCTAATTCATTCGTACAATCTATTCTAATTCATTCGCATGATCCATTCGTACGATCCATTCTAATCCATTCGTATGATCCATTCTAATTCATTCATACGATCCATTCTAATTCGTTCGTACGATCCATTCTAATTCGTTCATACGATCCATTCTAATTCATTCGTACGATCCATTCTAATTCATTCGTATGATCCTTTCTAACTCATTCGCATAAATATATCCATTCTAATTCATTCGTACGATCCATTCTAATTCATTCGCACGATCCATTCTAATTCATTCGTACGATCCATTCTAATCCATTCGTACGATCCATTCTAATCCATTCGTACGATCCATTCTAATTCATTCGTACGATCCATTCTAATTCATTCTCACAAATGTAACCTTTCTAATTCATTTGTACGATCCATTCTAATTCATTCGCACAAATGTATCTATTCTAATTTATTCGTAAAATGCGTTCTAATCTATTCATACGATCCATTCTAATCCATTTGTACGATCCATTCTAATTCATTCGCACGAATGTAACCATTCTAATTCATTCATATGATCCATTCTAATTCATTCGTACGATCCATTCTAATTTATTCGTATGATCCATTCTAATTCATTCGTACGATCCATTCTAATTCATTTGCATGAATGTATCCAGTCTAATTTATTCGTACGAATGAATTAGAATGGATCGTACGAACGAATTAGAATTAGAATGGTTACATTCGTGCGAATGAATTAGAATGGATCGTACAAATGGATTAGAATGGATCGTACGAATGGATTAGAACGCATTGTACGAATGAATTAGAATAGATACATTTGTGCGAATGAATTAGATTGCATCGTACAAATGAATTTGAATGGATTGTACGAATGAATTAGATTGGATCGTACGAATGAATTAGAATGGATCATGTGAATGAATTTGAATAGATCGTACGAATGAATTAGAATGGATCGTACGAATAAATTAGAATGGATCGTGCGAATGAATTAGAATGGATCGTGCGAATGAATTAGAATGGATCGTACGAATGAATTAGAATGGATCATACGAATGAATTAGAATGGATCGTACGAATGAATTAGAATGGATCATATGAATGAATTAGAATGGTTACATTCGTGTGAATGAATTAGAATGCATCGTACAAATTGATTAGAATGGATCGTACGAATGGATTAGAACGCATTGTATGAATAAATTAGAATAGATACATTTGTGCGAATGAATTAGAATGGATCGTACAAATGAATTAGAAAGGATACATTTGTGAGAATGAATTAGAATGGATCGTACGAATGAAATAGAATGGATCGTACGAATGGATTAGAATGGATCGTACGAATGGATTAGAAAGGGTATATTCGTGCGAATGAATTAGAATGGATTGGACAAATGAATTAGAAAGGTTACATTCGAGCGAATGAATTAGAATAGATCGTAGGAATGAATTAGAATGGATCATACGAATGAATTAGAATGGATCGTGCGAATGAATTAGAATGAATCGTACGAATGCATTAGAATGGATCGTACGAACGAATTAGAATGAATCGTACGAACGAATTAGAATGGATCGTACGAACGAATTAGAATGGATCGTACGAATGAATTATAATGGATACATTCGAGCGAATGAATTAGAATGGATCATACGAACGAATTAGAATGGATCATAGGAATGAATTAGAATGGATCGTGCAAATGAATTAGAATGGATTGTGCGAATGAATTAGAATGAATCGTACGAATGAATTAGAACGGATTCGTGCGAATAAATTAGAATGGATCGTACGAATGAATTAGAATGGATCATACAAATGAATTAGAAAGGTTACATTCGTGAGAATGAATTAGAATGGATCGTACGAATGAATTAGAATGGATCATGCGAATGAATTTGAATGGATCGTACGAATGAATTAGAATGGATCGAACAAATGAATTAGAATGGATACATTTGAGCGAATGAATTAAAATAGATCGTAGGAATGAATTAGAATGGATCGTGCGAATGAATTAGAATGAATCGTACGAATGAATTAGAATGGATCGTATGAATGAATTAGAATAGATACATTCGTGCGAATGAATTAGAATGGATCGTACAAATGAATTAGAATGGATCCACCGAATAAGTTAGAATGGATCATACGAATGAATTAGAATGGATCGTACGAATGAATTAGAATGGATTGTGCGAATGAATTAGAATGGATCGTATGAATGAATAAGAATGGATCGTACGAATGAATTAGAATGGATCGTGCGAATGAATTAGAATGAATCGTACGAATGCATTAGAATGGATCGTACGAATGAATTAGAATGAATCGTAAGATCCATTCTAATTCATTCGTCCGATCCATTCTTATTCATTTGTACGATCCATTCTAATTCATTCGCACGAATGTATCCATTCAAATTCATTCGTACGATCCATTCTAATTCATTCGTATGATCAATTCTAATTCATTCGCACAATCCATTCTAATTCATTCGTACGATCCATTCTAATTTATTCGCACGAATGTATCTATTCTAATTCATTCGTACGATCCATTCTAATTTATTCGCACGAATGTATCCATTCTAATTCATTCGCACGAATGTAACCATTCTAATTCATTCGCACGATCCATTCTAATTCATTCGTACGATCCATTCTAATTCATTCGTATGATCTATTCTAATTCATTCGCACGAATGTAACCACTCTAATTCATTCGTACGATTCATTCTAATTCATTCGTATGAGCTATTGTAATTCATTTGTACGATCCATTCTAATGCATTCGTACGATTCATTCTAATTCATTCGCACGATCCATTCTAATTCATTCGTACGATCTATTTTTATTCATTCATACGATCCAATCTAATTCATTCGCACAATCAATTCTAATCCATTCGTACGATCAATTCTAATTCATTCGCACGAATGTAACAATTCTAATTCATTCGTACGATCCAATCTAATTCATTGCTACGATCTATTTTTATTCATTTGCACGAATGTATCCATTCTAATTCATTCGTACGATCCATTCTAATTCATTCGCACGATCCATTCTAATTCATTCGTACGATCCATTATAATTCATTCGTACGATCCATTCTAATTCATTCGTACGAATGTATCCATTCTAATTAATTCGTACGATCCATTCTAATTCATTTGTATGATCCATTCTTATTCATTCGCACGATCCATTCTAATTCATTCGAACGATTCATTCAAATTCTCTCGTACGATCCATTCTAATTCATTCGTATGATCCATTCTAACTCATTCGGTGGATCCATTCTAATTCATTCTCACGAATGTAACCTTTCTAATTCATTTGTATGATCCATTCTAATTCATTCGTACGATACATTTGTGCGAATGAATTAGAATGGATCGGACGAACGAATTAGAATGGATCGTATGAATGAATTAGAATGGATCGTACGAATGAATTAGAATGGATACATTCGAGCGAATGAATTAGGATGGATCGTACGAATGAATTAGAATGGATCATAGGAATGAATTAGAACGGATCGTGCAAATGAATTAGAATGGATACATTCGTGCGAATGAATTAGAATGGATCATAGGAATGAATTAGAATGGATCGTACGAATGAATTAGAATGGTTACATTCGTGCGAATGAATTAGAATGGATCGTACGAATGAATTAGAATGGATCGTGCGAATGAATTAGAATGGATACATTCGTGCGAATGAATTAGAATGGATCAGACGAATGAATTAGAATGGATCGTACGAACGAATTAGAATGGATCGTACGAATGAATTAGAATGGATCGTGCGAATGAATTAGAATGGATCGTACGAATGAATTAGAATGGATACATTTGTGCGAATGAGTTAGAATGGTTCATACGAATGAATTAGAATGGATCGTACGAATGAATTAGAATGGATCATACGAATGAATTAGAATGGATCGTGCGAATGAATTAGAATGGATTGTATGAATGAATTAGAATGGATACATTCGAGCGAATGAATTAGAATAGATCGTAGAAATGAATTAGAATGGATCATACGAATGAATTAGAATGGATTCGTATGAGCTATTCTAATTCATTTGTACGAATGAATGGATCGTGCGAATGAATTAGAATGGATACATTCGTACGAATGAATTAGAATGGATTGTGCGAATGAATTAGAATGGATACATTTGTGAGAATGAATTAGAATGGATCATACGAATGGATTAGAATGGATCGTACGAATGGATTAGAATGGATTGTGCGAATGAATTAGAATGGATACATTCGTGCGAATGAATTAGATCGTACGATCCATTCTAATTCATTCGTACGATCCATTCTATTTCATTCATATGATCCATTCTAATTTATTCGTTCAAATATATCCATTCTAATTCATTCGTACGATCCATTCTAATTCATTCGCACGATCCATTCTAATTCATTCGCACGAATGTATCCATTCTAATTCATTCGTTCGATCCATTCTAATTCATTCGTACGATCCATTCTAATTCATTCGCATGATCCATTCTAATTCATTCGTACGATCCATTCTAATTCATTCTCACGAATGTTACCTTTCTAATTCATTTGTATGATCCATTCTAATTCATTTGTACGATCCATTCTAATCCATTCGTACGATCCATTCTAATTCATTCGCACGATCCGTTCTAATTCATTCCTATGGATCGTATGAATGAATTAGAATGGATCATACGAATGAATTAGAATGGATCGTACGTATGGATTAGAATGGATACATTTGTGCGAATGAATTCGAATGGATCGTAGGAATGAATTAGAATGGATCATACGAATGAATTAGAATGGATCGTGCGAATGAATTAGAATGGATTGTACGAATGAATTAGAATAGATACATTCATGCAAATGAATTAGAATGGATCGTACGAATGAATTAGAATGAATCATACGAATGAATTAGAATGGATCGTACAAATGGATTACAATGGATACATTTGTGCGAATGAATTAGAATGGATCGTTGGAATGAATAAGAATGGAGCGTACGAATAAATTAGAATAGATCGTAGGAATGAATTAGAATGGATCATACGAATGAATTTGAATGGATCGTACGAATGAATTAGAATGGATCGTACGAATGAATTAGAACGGATACATTTGTGCGAATGAATCTGAATGGATTGTATGAATGAATTACAATGGATCGTACGAATGGATTACAATGGATCGTACGAATGAATTAGAATGGATCATACAAATGAATTAGAAAGGTTATATTCCTGAGAATGAATTAGAATGGATCATACGAATGAATTAGAATGGATCATGCGAATGAATTGGAATGGATCGTACGAATG
This sequence comes from Chamaelirium japonicum, assembly GCA_947650365.1. NCBI lineage: Eukaryota > Viridiplantae > Streptophyta > Magnoliopsida > Liliales > Melanthiaceae > Chamaelirium > Chamaelirium japonicum. The sequence goes on from CANTAL010000295.1 coordinate 78,396, forward strand.
AATTAGAATGGATCGAACGAATGAATTAGAATGGATACATTCGAGTGAATGAATTAGAATAGATCATAGGAATGAATTAGAATGGATCATACGAATGAATTAGAATGGATCATGCGAATGAATTAGAATGGATTGTATGAATGAATTAGAATGGATACATTCGTGCGAATGAATTAGAATGGATCGGACGAATGAATTAGAATGGATCGTACGATTCATTCTAATTCATTCGTACGATCCATTCTAATGCATTCGTACGATTCATTCTAATTCATTCGCATGATCCATTCTAATCCATTCGTACGATCCATTCTAATCCATTCGTACGATCCATTCTAATTCGTTTATACGAATGAATTAGAATGGATCGTACGAATGAGTTAGAATGATTCGTGCGAATGAATTAGAATGGATCGTACGAATGAATTAGAATGGATTAGAATGCATTGTGAGAATGAATTAGAATGGATCGTACGAATGAATTAGAATGGATCATAGGAATGAATTAGAATGGATCGTGCAAATGAATTAGAATGGATACATTCGTGCGAATGAATTAGAATGGATCGTAGGAATGAATTAGAATGGATCGTACGAATGAATTAGAATGGATTGTATGAACGAATTAGAATGGATCGTACGAAAGAATTAGAATGGATACATTCGAGCGAATGAATTAGAATGGATCGTACGAATGAATTAGAATGGATCATAGGAATGAATTAGAATGGATCGTGCAATTGAATTAGAATGGATACATTCGTGCGAATAAATTAGAATGGATCGTAGGAATGAATTAGAATGGATCGTACAAATGAATTAGAAAGGTTATATTTATGCGAATGAATTAGAATGGATCATATGAATAAATTAAAATGGATACATTTGTGCGAATGAGTTAGAATGGATTGTGCGAATGAATTAGAATGGATCGTACGAATAAATTAGAATGGATACATTTGTGCGAATAAATTAGAATGGATCGTACGAATGAATTAGAATGGATCGTACGAATGAATTAGAATGGATAGTGCGAATGAATTAGAATGGATCGTATGAATGAATTAGAATGGATACATTCGTGCGAATGAATTAGAATGGATCGTACGAATGAATTAGAATAGATCGTACAAATGAATTAGAATGGATCGTGCGAATGAATTAGAATTGATCATGCGAATGAATTAGAATGGATCGTACGAATGAATTAGAATAGATCGTGCGAATGAATTAGAATGGATCGTACGAATGAATTAGAATGGATATATTTGAACGAATAAATTTGAATGGATCATACGAATGAATTAGAATGGATCGTACGAATGAATTAGAATGGATCATGCGAATGAATTAGAATCGATCGTACGAATGAATTAGAATGGATCGTACGAATGAATTAGATCGTACGAATGAATTAGAATGGATCGTACGAATGAATTAAAATGGATACATTCATACGACTGAATTAGAATGGATTGTACGAATGAATTAGAATGGATCGTACGAATGAATTAGAATGGATCGTACGAATGAATTAGAATGGTTCGTGCGAATGAATTAGAATGGATCGTACGAATGAATTAGAATGGATATATTTCAACGAATAAATTAGAATGGATCATACTAATGAATTAGAATGGATCTCGTAGGAATGAATTAGAATGGATCGTACGAATGAATTAGAGTGGTTACATTCGTGCGAATGAATTAGAATGGATCTTACGAATAGATTAGAATGGATCGTACGAATGGATTAGAATGGATCGTACGAATGAATTAGAATGGATCGTACAAATGAATTAGAAAGGTTACATTTGTGAGAATGAATTAGAATGGATCGTATGAATGAATAATAATGGATCGTACGAATGAATTAGAATGGATCCATCCAATTCATTCGTACGATCCACTCTAATTCATTCGCACGAATGTATCCATTCTAATTCATTTTCACTATCCATTCTAATTCATTCCTACGATCCATTCTAATTCATTCGCACGAATGCATCCATTCTAATTCATTTGCACGATCCATTCAAATTCATTCCTATGATCCATTCTAATTCATTCGTATGATCCATTCTAATTCATTTGCTCGAATGTATCCATTCTAATTCATTCGTACGATCCATTCTAATTCATTCGTATGATCCATTCTAATCCATTCGTACGATCCATTCTAATTCATTCTACAATGCGTTCTAATCCATTCGTACGATCTATTCTAATTCATTCGTACGATCCATTTGTACGATCCACTCTAATCCATTCGTACGATCCATTCTTATTCATTCATACGATCCATTCTTATTCATTCGTACGATACATTCTAATTCATTCGTATGATCCATTCTAATGCATTTGTACGATCCATTATAATCCATTCGTACGATCCATTCTAATCCATTCGTACGATCCATTCTAATTCATTCGCACGAATGTAACCATTTAATTCATTCGTACGATCCATTCTAATTCATTCCTACTATCCATTCTAATTCATTCACATGAATGTATGCATTCTAATTCATTTGCACGATCCATTCTAATTCATTCCTATGATCCATTTTAATCCATTCGTACGATCCATTCTAATCTATTCGAATGAATCGTACGAATGAATTAGAATAGATCGTAAGAATGAATTAGAATGGATCGTACGAATGAATTAGAATTGATTGTGCGAATGAATTAGAATGGATCATACGAATGAATTAGAATGGATACATTTGTGCGAATGAATTAGAATGGATCGTACGAATGAATTAGAATCGATCGTACGAATGAATTAAAATGGATCGTACGAATGAATTAGAATGGATCGTACGAATGAATTAAAATGGATACATTCGTGCGAATGAATTAGAATGGATCGTAGGAATGAATTAGAATGGATCATACAAATGAATTAGAATGGATAGTGCGAATGAATTAGAATGGATCATACGAATAAATTAGAATGAATTACAATGGATCGTACGAATGGATTTGAATGGATCGTACGAATGGATTAGAATGGATCGTACGAATGAATTAGAATGGATTGTGCGAATGAATTAGAATGGATCGGACGAATGAATTAGAATGGATCGTACGAATGAATTAGAATGGATCGTGCGAATGAATTAGAATGAATCATACGAATGTATTAGAATGGATTATACAAATGAATTAAAATGGATCGTACAAATGAATTGGAATGGATCGTACGAATGAATTAGAATACATCATATGAATGAATTAGAATGGATCGTTCGCTTCAATTAGATTGAATTGTGCGAATGAATTAGAATGGATACATTCGTTCGAATGAATTAGAATACATCGTATGAATGAATTAGAATGGATCGTACGAATGAATTAGAATGGATACATTTGTACGAATGAATTAGAATGGATCGTACGAATGAATTAGAATGGATCGTACGAATGGATTAGAATGGATCGTACGAATGAATTAGAATGGATCGTACAAATGAATTAGAAAGGTTACATTTGTGGGAATGAATTACAATGGATCGTACGAATGAATTAGAATGGATCGTACGAATGAATTAGAATAGATCGCACGAATGGATTAGAATGGATCGTATGAATGAATTAGAATTGATCGTACAAATGAATTAGAAAGGTTATATTTGTGAGAATGAATTAGAATGGATCGTACGAATGGATTAGAATGGATCGTACGAATGTATTAGAATGGATCGTACGAATAGATTAGAATGGATCGTACGAATGAATTAGAATGGATCATACAAATGAATTAGAAAGGTTACATTCGTGAGAATGAATTAGAATGAATCGTACGAATGTATTAAAATGGATACATTCGTACGAATGAATTAGAATGGATCGTACGAATGAATTAGAATGGATCGTACGAATGGATTAGAGTGGATCGTACGAATGAATTAGAATGGATCGTACAAATGAATTAGAAAGGTTACATTTGTGAGAATGAATTAGAATGGATCGTATGAATGAATTAGAATAGATCGTACGAATGAATTAGAATGGATCGTACGAACGAATTAGAATGGATTGTATGAACGAATTAGAATGGATCGTACGAAAGAATTAGAATGGATACATTCGAGCAAATGAATTAGAATGGATCGTACGAATGAATTAGAATGGATCATAGGAATGAATTAGAATGGATCGTGCAAATGAATTGGAATGTACGAATGAATTAGAATGGATACATTCGTGCGAATGAATTAGAATAGATCGTACGAATGAATTATAATGGATCGTACGAATGGATTAGAACGTATTGTACGAATGAATTAGATTGCATCGTACGAGCCATTCTAATTCATTTGTACGATCAATTCTAATTCATTCGCACAAATGTATCCATTCTAATTCATTCGCTCGAATGTATCCATTTTAATTCATTCGTACGATCCATTCTAATTCATTCGTACGAACTAATTCATTCGTACAATCCATTCTAATTCATTCGTATGATCTATTCTAATTCATTCGCACGAATGTATCCATTCTAATTCATTCGTACGATCCAATCTAATTCGTTCGGACGATCCATTCTAATTCATTCATACGAATAAATTAGAATGGATACATTCATGCAAATGAATTAGAATGGATACATTCGTGCGAATGAATTAGAATGGATGCATTTGTACGATCCATTCTAATTCATTGGCACGAATATACGATCCATTCTAATTCATTTGCACAAATGTATCCATTCTAATTCATTCGTACGATCCATTCTAATTCATTCGTACGATTCATTCTAATTCATTCGCACGATCCATTCTAATTCATTCCTACGATCTATTCTAATTCATTCGCTCGAATGTATCCATTCTAATTCATTCGTTCGATCCATTCTAATTCATTCGTACGATCCATTCAAATTTATTTGCATGATCCATTCTAATTCATTCATACGATCCATTCTAATCCATTCGTACGATCCATTCTAATTCATTCGTACGATCCTTTCTAATTCATTCACTCGAATGTATCCATTCTAATTCATTCGTATGATCCATTCTAATGTATTCATATGATTCATTCTAATTCATTCGTACGATCGATTCTAATTCATTCGTACGATCTAATTCTAATCCATTCGTACGATCCGTTCTAATTCGCACAAATGTATCCATTTTAATTCATTCGTACGATCCATTCTAATTTATTCATACGATCCATTCTAATTCATTCGCACGATCCATTCTAATTCATTCGTACGATCCATTCTAATTCATTCGCATGAATATATCTATTCTAATTCATTCGTATGATCCATTCTAATTTATTCGCCCGATCTATTCTAATTCATTCGTACGATTCATTCTAATTCATTCGTACGATCCATTCTTATGGATTCGTACGATTCATTCTAATTCATTCGCACGATCCATTCTAATTCATTCGTACGATCCACTCTTATTCATTCATACGATCCATTCTAATTCATTCGTACGATCCATTCTAATTCATTCGTACGATCCATTCTAATTCATTCGTATGATCCATTCTAACTCATTCGGTGGATCCATTGTAATTCATTCGTACGATCCATTCTAATTCATTCGGTGGATCCATTCTAATTCATTCGTACGATCCATTCTAATTCATTCGCACGATCCATTCTAATTCATTCGTATGATCCATTCTAATTCATTCGCACGATCCATTCTAATTCATTCGTACGATCCATTCTAATTCATTCGCACGAATGTATCCATTCTAATTCAATTGCACGATCCATTCTAATTCATTCCTACGATCCATTCTAATTCATTCGCACGAATGTATCCATTCTACTTCATTTGCACGATCCATTCTAATTCATTCGCATGAATGTATGTATCCATTCTAAGTCATTCGTACGATCTATTCTAATTCATTCGTATGATCAATTCTAATTCATTCGCACGATCCATTCTATTTCATTCGTACGATCCATTCTAATTCATTCGCACGAATGTAACCATTCGTACGATCCATTCTAATTCATTCGTATGAATGTATCCTTTCTAATTCATTTGTACGATCCATTCTAATTCGTTCATACGATCTATTCTAATTCATTTGTACGATCCATTCTAATTCATTCGCACGATCCATTCTAATCCATTCGTACGATCCATTCTAATTCATTCGTACGATCCATTCTAATTCATTCGCTCGAATGTATGTATTGTAATTCATTCGCTCGAATATATCCATTTTAATTCATTCGTACGATCCATTCTAATTCATTCGTATGATCGAACGAATGAATTAGAATGGATACATTCGAGCGAATGAATTAGAATAGATCGTAGGAATGAATTAGAATGGATCATACGAATGAAGTAGAATAGATCGTGCAAATGAATTAGAATGGATTGTACGAATGAATTAGAATGGATACATTCGTGCGAATGAATTAGAATGGATCGGATGAATGAATTAGAATGGATCGTAAGATCCATTCTAATTCATTTGTATGATCCATTCTAATTCATTCGTACGATCCATTCTAATCCATTCGTACGATCCATTCTAATCCATTCGTACGATCCATTCTAATCCATTTACACGAATATACGATCCATTCTAATTTATTCACAAGAATGTATCCATTCTAATTCATTCGCACAATCCAATCTAATTCAAACGTATGATCCATTCTAATTCATTCGTACGATCCATTCTAATTCATTCCTACGATCCATTCTAATTCATTCGTACGATCCATTCTAATTCATACGCTCGAATGTATCCATTCTAATTCATTCGTACGATCCATTCTAATTCATTCGCATGATCCATTCTAATTCATTCGCACGGTCCATTTTAATTCATTCGTACGATCCATTCTAATTTATTCGTATGATCCATTCTAATCCATTTGTACGATTCATTCTAATCCATTCGTACGATCCATTCTAATTCATTCGCATAATCCATTCTAATTCATTCGTATGATCCATTCTAATTCATTCGCACGATCCATTCAAATTCATTCACACGATCAATTCTAATTCATTCGTATGATCCATTCTAATTCATTTGCACGATCCATTCTAATTCATTCGCACGAATGTAACCGTTCTTATTCATTCGCACGATCCATTCTAATTCATTCGCACGATCCATTCTAATTCATTCGTACGATCCATTCAAATTCATTCGCATGATCCATTCTAATCCATTTGTACGATCCATTCTAATTTATTTGCACAAATATACGATCCATTTTAATTCATTCGCACGATCCATTCTAATTCTTTCATATGAGAATGAATTAGAATGATTAAATTCGTGCGAATGAATTAGAATGGATCGTACGAATGAATTAGAATGGATCGTGAGAATGAATTAGAATTGATCATACGAATGAATTAGAATGGATCGTACGATCCATTCTAATTCATTCACACGATCCATTCTAATTCATTCGTACGATCCATTCTAATTTGCGAATGAATTAGAATGGATCATAGGAATGAATTAGAATGGATCGTACGAATGAATTAGAATGGTTACATTCGTGCGAATGACTTAGAATGGATACATTCATGCAAATGAATTAGAATGGATCGTACGAATGAATTAAAATTGATCATACGAATGAATTAGAATGGATTGTACGAATAAAGTAGATTGCACCGTACGAATGAATTAGAATGGATCGTGCGAATGAATTAGTACGATCCATTCAGATTCATTCGTACGATCCATTCTAATTCATTCGTATGATCCATTCTAATTCATTCGTACGATCCATTCTAATTCATTTGCATGAATGTATCCGTTCTAATTCATTCGCACGAATGTATCCATTCGAATTCATTCGTACGATCCATTCTAATTCATTCTCACGAATGTAACCCTTCTAATTCATTTGTATGATCCATTCTAATTCATTCGTACGATCCATTCTAATCCATTCGTACGATCCATTCTAATCCATTCGTTCGAATGTATCCATTCTAATTCATTCGTACGATCCATTCTAATTCATTCGCACGAATGTAACCATTCTAATTTATTCATACGATCCATTCTAATTCATTCGCACAATCCATTCTAATTCATTCGTCCGATCCATTGTAATTCATTCGCACGAATGTATCCATTCTAATTCATTCGTACAATCCATTCTAATTCATTCGCACGATCCATTCTAATTCATTCGTATGATCCATTCTAATTCATTCCTACGATCTATTCTAATTCATTCGCTTGAATGTATCCATTCTAATTCATTCGTACAATCCATTCTAATTCATTCGTACGATCCATTCTAATCCATTCGTACGATCCATTCTAATTCATTACTACGATCTATTCTAATTCATTCGCTCGAATGTATCCATTCTAATTCGTTCGTACGATCCATTCTAATTCATTCGTATGATCCATTCTAACTCATTCGGTGGATCCATTCTAATTCATTCGTACGATCCATTCTAATTCATTCGCACGATCCATTCTAATTCATTCACATGATATATTCTAATTCATTCGTATAATCCATTCTAATTCATTCGTATGATTCATTCTAATTCATTCGTACAATCCAATCTAATTCATTCGTATAAATGTATCCATTCTAACTCATTCATACGATCCATTCTAATTCATTCGCACGATCCATTCTAATTCATTTGTACGAATGTATCCATTCTAATTCATTCGCACGATCCATTCTAATTCATTCGCACGATCCATTCTAATTCATTCGTACGATCCATTCTAATTCATTCGTACGATCCATTCTAATTCATTCGCACGAATGTATCCATTCTGATTCATTCGTACGATCAATTCTAATTCATTCACACGATACATTCTAATTCATTCGTACGACCCATTCTAATTCATTCATAAGATCCATTCTAATTCATTCTCACAAATGTAACCTTTCTAATAAATTTGTACGATCCATTCTAATTCATTCGTACGATCCATTCTAATTCATTCGCACGATCTATTCTAATTCATTCGTACGATCCTTTCTAATTCATTCACTCGAATGTATCCATTCTAATTCATTCGTATGATCCATTCTAATGCATTCGTATGATTCATTCTAATTCATTCGTACGATCGATTCTAATTCATTCGTACGATCTAATTCTAATCCATTCGTACGATCCGTTCTAATTCGCACAAATGTATCCATTTTAATTCATTCGTACGATCCATTCTAATTTATTCATAAGATCCATTCTAATTCATTCGCACGATCCATTCTAATTCATTCGTACGATCCATTCAAATTCATTCGCATGAATATATCTATTCTAATTCATTCGTATGATCCATTCTAATTTATTCGCACGATCTATTCTAATTCATTCGTACGATTCATTCTAATTGATTCGTACGATCCATTCTTATGCATTCGTACGATTCATTCTAATTCATTCGCACGATCCATTCTAATTCATTCGTACGATCCACTCTTATTCATTCATACGATCCATTCTAATTCATTCGTACGATCCATTCTAATTCATTCGTACGATCCATTCTAATTCATTCGTATGATCCATTCTAACTCATTCGGTGGATCCATTCTAATTCATTCGTACGATCCATTCTAATTCATTCGGTGGATCCATTCTAATTCATTCGTACGATCCATTCTAATTCATTCGCACGATCCATTCTAATTCATTCGTACTATCCATTCTAATTCATTCGCACGATCCATTCTAATTCATTCGTACGATCCATTCTAATTCATTCGCATGAATGTATCCATTCTAATTCAATTGCACGATCCATTCTAATTCATTCCTACGATCCATTCTAATTCATTCGCACGAATGTATCCATTCTAATTCATTTGCACGATCCATTCTAATTCATTCGCATGAATGTATGTATCCATTCTAAGTCATTCGTACGATCTATTCTAATTCATTCTTATGATCAATTCTAATTCATTCGCACGATCCATTCTAATTCGTTCGTACGATCCATTCTAATTCATTCGCACGAATGTAACCATTCGTACGATCCATTCTAATTCATTCGTATGAATGTATCCTTTCTAATTCATTTGTACGATCCATTCTAATTCGTTCATACGATCTATTCTAATTCATTTGTACGATCCATTCTAATTCATTCGCACGATCCATTCTAATCCATTCGTACGATCCATTCTAATTCATTCGTACGATCCGTTCTAATTCATTCGCTCGAATGTATCCTTTCTAATTCATTCGCTCGAATATATCCATTTTAATTCATTCGTATGATCCATTCTAATTCATTCGTATGATCAAACGAATGAATTAGAATGGATACATTCGAGCGAATGAATTAGAATAGATCATAGGAATGAATTAGAATGGATCATACGAATTAAGTAGAATAGATCGTGCAAATGAATTAGAATGGATTGTACGAATGAATTAGAATGGATACATTCGTGCGAATGAATTAGAATGGATCGGACGAATGAATTAGAATGGATCGTAAGATCCATTCTAATTCATTTGTATGATCCATTCTAATTCATTCGTACGATCCATTCTAATCCATTCGTACGGTCCATTCTAATCCATTCGTACGATCCATTCTAATCCATTTACACGAATATACGATCCATTCTAATTTATTCACAAGAATGTATCCATTCTAATTCATTCGCACAATCTAATCTAATTCAAACGTACGATCCATTCTAATTCATTCGTACGATCCATTCTAATTTATTCCTACGATCCATTCTAATTCATTCGTACGATCCATTCTAATTCATTCGTACGATCCATTCTAATTCATTCGCATGATCCATTCTAATTCATTCGCACGATCCATTTTAATTCATTCGTACGATCCATTCTAATTTATTCGTATGATCCATTCTAATCCATTCGTACGATTCATTCTAATCCATTCGTACGATCCATTCTAATTCATTCGCATAATCCATTCTAATTCATTCGTATGATCCATTCTAATTCATTCGCACGATCCATTCAAATTCATTCGCACGATCAATTCTAATTCATTCGTATGATCCATTCTAATTCATTTGCACGATCCATTCTAATTCATTCGCACGAATGTAACCATTCTTATTCATTCGCACGATCCATTCTAATTCATTCGCACGATCCATTCTAATTCATTCGTACGATCCATTCAAATTCATTCGCATGATCCATTCTAATCCATTTGTACGATCCATTCTAATTTATTTGCACAAATATACGATCCAATTTAATTCATTCGCACGATCCATTCTAATTCTTTCATATGAGAATGAATTAGAATGATTAAATTCGTGCGAATGAATTAGAATGGATCGTACGAATGAATTAGAATGGATCGTGAGAATGAATTAGAATTGATCATACGAATGAATTAGAATGGATCGTACGATCCATTCTAATTCATTCACACGATCCATTCTAATTCATTCGTACGATCCATTCTAATTTGCGAATGAATTAGAATGGATCATAGGAATGAATTAGAATGGATCGTACGAATGAATTAGAATGGTTACATTCGTGCGAATGAATTAGAATGGATACATTCATGCAAATGAATTAGAATGGATCGTACGAATGAATTAGAATTGATCATACGAATGAATTAGAATGGATTGTACGAAAGAATTAGATTGCATCGTACGAATGAATTAGAATGGATCGTGCGAATGAATTAGTACGATCCATTCAAATTCATTCGTACGATCCATTCTAATTCATTCGTATGATCCATTCTAATTCATTCGTACGATCCATTCTAATTCATTTGCATGAATGTATCCGTTCTAATTTATTCGCACGAATGTATCCATTCGAATTCATTCGTACGATCCATTCTAATTCATTCTCACGAATGTAACCCTTCTAATTCATTTGTATGATCCATTCTAATTCATTTGTACGATCCATTCTAATCCATTCGTACGATCCATTCTAATCCATTCGTTCGAATGTATCCATTCTAATTCATTCGTACGATCCATTCTAATTCATTCGCACGAATGTAACCATTCTAATTCATTCATACGATCCATTCTAATTCATTCGCACAATCCATTCTAATTCATTCGTCTGATCCATTCTAAATCATTCGCACGAATGTATCCATTCTAATTCATTCGTACAATCCATTCTAATTCATTCGCACGATCCATTCTAATTCATTCGTATGATCCATTCCAATTCATTCCTACGATCTATTCAAATTCATTCGCTCGAATGTATCCATTCTAATTCATTCGTACAATCCATTCTAATTCATTCGTACGATCTATTCTAATCCATTCGTACGATCCATTCTAATTCATTCCTACGATCTATTCTAATTCATTCGCTCGAATGTATCCATTCTAATTCGTTCGTACGATCCATTCTAATTCATTCGTATGATCCATTCTAACTCATTCGGTGGATCCATTCTAATTCATTCGTACGATCCATTCTAATTCATTCGCACGATCCATTCTAATTCATTCACATGATATATTCTAATTCATTCGTATGATCCATTCTAGTTCATTCGTATGATTCATTCTAATTCATTCGTACAATCCAATCTAATTCATTCGTATAAATGTATCCATTCTAACTCATTCATGCGATCCATTCTAATTCATTCGCACGATTCATTCTAATTCATTTGTACGAATGTATCCATTCAAATTCATTCGCACGATCCATTCTAATTCATTCGCACGATCCATTCTAATTCATTCGTACGATCCATTCTAATTAATTCGTACGATCCATTCTAATTCATTCGCACGAATGTATCCATTCTGATTCATTCGTACGATCAATTCTAATTCATTCACACGATACATTCTAATTGATTCGTACGAGCCATTCTAATTCATTCGTAAGATCCATTCTAATTCATTCTCACAAATGTAACCTTTCTAATAAATTTGTACGATCCATTCTAATTCATTCGTATGATCCATTCTAATCCATTCGTACGATCCATTCTAATTCATTTGTACAATCCATTCTAATTCATTCTCACAAATGTAACCTTTCTAATTCATTTGTACGATCCATTCTAATTCATTCCTACGATCTATTCTAATTCATTCGTATGATCCATTCTAATTCATTCGCACGATCCATTCTAATTTATTCGTACGATCCATTCTAATTCATTCGTACGATCTATTCTAATTCATTCGTACGATCTATTCTAATTCATTTGCACGAATGTAACCATTCTAATTCATTCGTATGATTCATTCTAATTCATTCGTATGAGCTATTCTAATTCATTCGTACGATCCATTCAAATTCATTCGCATGATCCATTCTAATTCATTCGTACGATCCATTCTAATTCATTCGTACGATCCATTCTAATTCATTCTCACGAATGTAACCTTTCTAATTCATTTGTATGATCCATTCTAATTCATTCGTACGATCCATTCCATTCGCACGATCCATTCTAATTCATTCATATGATCCATTCTAATTCATTCCTACGATCTATTCGAATTCATTCGCTCGAATGTATCCATTCTAATTCATTCGTACGATCCATTCTAATCCATTCGTACGATCCATTCTAATTCATTCGCACGAATGTAACCATTCTAATTCATTCGTATGATTCATTCTAATTCATTCGTATGAGCTATTCTAATTCATTCGTACGATCCATTCAAATTCATTCGCATGATCCATTCTAATTCATTCGTACGATCCATTCTAATTCATTCGTACGATCCATTCTAATTCATTCTCACGAATGTAACCTTTCTAATTCATTTGTATGATCCATTCTAATTCATTCGTACGATCCATTCCATTCGCACGATCCATTCTAATTCATTCATATGATCCATTCTAATTCATTCCTACGATCTATTCGAATTCATTCGCTCGAATGTATCCATTCTAATTCATTCGTACGATCCATTCTAATCCATTCGTACGATCCATTCTAATTCATTCGCACGAATGTAACCATTCTAATCCATTCGTACAATCCATTCTAATTCATTCCTACGATCCATTCTAATCCATTCGTACGATCCATTCTAATTCATTCCTACGATCCATTCTAATTCATTCCTACGATCTATTCGAATTCATTCGCTCGAATGTATCCATTCTAATTCATTTGTACGATCCATTCTAATCCATTCGTACGATCCATTCTAATTCATTCGCACGAATGTAACCATTCTAATCCATTCCTATGATCCATTCTAATTCATTCGTACGATCCATTCTAATTCGTTCGTACAAATGTATCTATTTTAATTCATTCGCACGATCCATTCTGATTCATTCGTACGATCCATTCTAATTTATTCTAATTCATTCGTACGATCCATTCTAATTCATTCCTACAATCCATTCTAATTCATTCGCATGATCCATTCATACGATCCATTCAAATCCATTCGTAGGATCCATTGTAATTCATTCATACGATCCATTCTAATTCATTCATACGATCCATTCTAATTCGTTCGTACGATCCATTCTAATTCGTTCGTACGATCCATTCTAATTCATTCGTACGATCCATTCTAATTCATTCGCACGATCCATTCTAATTCATTCGCACGATCCATTCTAATTCATTCATACAATCCAATCTAATTCAAACGTACGATCCATTTTAATTCATTCACATGATGTATTCTAATTCATTCGTATGATCCATTCTAATTCATTTGTATGATTAGAATGGATCGTATGAACGAATTAGAATGGATCGTACGAATGAATTAGAATGGATCGTACGAATGAATTAGAATGGATTAGAATGGATCATACGTATGAATTAGAATGGTTACATTCGAGCGAATGAATTAGAATGGATCGTACGAATGAATTAGAATAGATCATAGGAATGAATTAGAATGGATCATGCAAATGAATTAGAATGGATACATTCGTGCGAATGAATTAGAATGGATCGTAGGAATGATATAGAATGGATCGTACGAATGAATTAGAATGGATCGTACAAATGAATTAGAATGGATCGTACGAATGAATTAAGATGGATCGTACTAATCCACTTGTACGATCCATTCTAATTCATTCGCACGAATGTAACCATTCTAATTCATACGTATGATCCATTCTAATTTATTCATATAATTTATTCGCACGATCCATTCTAATTCATTCGTACGATCCATTCTAATGCATTCGTACGATTCATTCTAATTCATTCACACGATCCATTCTAATTCATTCGTATGATCCATTCTAATTTATTCATACGATCCATTCAAATTCATTCGCATGATCCATTCTAATTCATTCGTACGATCCATTATAATTCATTCGTTCGATCCATTCTAATTCATTCGTACGATCCATTCTAATTCATTCACACAATCCATTCTAATTTATTCGTACGATCCATTCTAATTCATTCGGACGATCTATTCTAATTCATTAGCACGATCCATTCTAATTCATTCGTACGATCCATTCTAACTCATTCGCACGATCCATTCTAATTCATTCGTACGATCCATTCTAATTCATTCGCACGAATGTAACTGTTCGGGGGATTTTTCGCTGGTCCGTGCGGGCTGCCTGCAAGACAAAGAAAAGAGAAGGTGAGAACGGCTGGTTCCCTTAGGAGCGCAGACCCTCCGACGCTCAAGTCAGTCACGGTGGCACAACGGCGAGCTGCGGTATACCAAAGTGGTAGGGAAAAGGAATTCGAACCTGTACTATGGAGCCTGGGGGTGAGCATTTATAGCAATCGGCGGCCTACCGTACCCCGACACGTGGAGATTCTTCCAGGGCTTTCTAGACCCCCATGTTCTGGCTCGCGTGGGTCTGACAGTCCTTGGTACTCGCGCCCTGATATTCTGTCGTCAAGCCTGCCAGACGGTTTGAGTGGGGGAGGGAATCTTTCTTGTAGTGGCTAGGTGGCCATTCTGGAATGCTCGAGTCTGGGCGGTCTTTGGGAGAAAGCAAAGGCAAGCTCGCCCTACACTGCTCCGCCCCCTTGTCCGTATTTATCAAGAGTCGGACCTTGCGGGAGCAACCTCTTCGATAAACAGGGGTCTGGGCGAGCTCCTGAGCGAGCTAGACGAGCTCCTGAGCGAACATGGGCGAGCTCCTTTGCGAGCATGGGAGAGCTCGTGCGCGAGCTAGGCGAGCTCCTGAGCGAGCTAGGCGAGCTCATACGCGAGCTAGGCGAGCTCCTGAGTGAACTTGCACGACCTCCTGAGCGAGCTCTTGGCCTTCGGTCCCTTCAGCCCAATGTGGATCTCGCTCCACTGTCAAGATGATTCGATGAGCACGGGGGAGCGAACTCCTACGGGGTCTAGGAGGGGCGAGCTGCACTCAGATACAAGGTGTCCATCCAGCTCCCTGTGGGGCGAGCTCCTGATGGGCTGGGAGGGGCGAGCTGCACTCAGATACAAGGTGTCCATCCAGCTCCCTGTGGGGGGCGAGCGCCTGGTGGGCTGGGAGGGCGAGCTCCTTGCGAGCTTAAATGGGGCACGCTCGGCTTCCGAGGGTTCCAACTCCTGGACGGGCTCCCTCGAGAACTCTATCTCCGATGTGCTTTGCAAGGCTATCCAAGATATGTGGTTTCTGGCTAACCCCAACATTACCCCCTCCTGAGGGAGTGATCGAGGAAACTCGACGCTTGCTCAGGAGTCTTAGCGAGCTCCTATCCCTGGTAATGTGCCTGATATCAATGTCTGCTGCAACAGTTTCCTGGCGGGGCGGAGATAGTAGCGATGGCGGCCTGCGCCGAGAACTTTGACTGCCAGTATTTCACAAACGCCGGGCGGGCCACGAGCATCAGCCACGAGCGATCTTCTTCCGATGCGAGCTCCTCACATGCAGTCAGGGTCTGCTTCGGGCGAGCTTGGGCGCCTGCCGCGGGCGGTCTGCGTCGAGAGTTTTGACTCTCAGTACTTTTCAAACACTGGGCGGGCCGAGAGCGTCAGCCACGAGCGATCTCCTTCCGATGCGAGCTTGTCACATGCGGCCAGGGTCTGCCTAGGGCGAGCTTGGGCGCCTGCCGCGGGCAGTCTGCGCCGAGAGATTTGACTGCCAGTACTCCACAAACGTCGGGCGGGCCGCGAGCGTCAGCCTCGAGCAATCTCCTTCCGGTGCGAGCTTGTCGCACGCGGTCAGGGTCTGCTTCGGGCGAGCTTGGGCGCCTGCCGTAGGCGGTCTGCGCCGAGAGCTTTGACTGCTAGTACTTCTCAAATGCTGGGCGGGCCGGGAGCATCAGCCACGAGCGATCTCCTTCCGATGCGAGCTTGTCACATGCGGCCAGGGTCTGCCTCGGGCGAGCTGGGGGCACCTGCCGCGAGCGATCTCCGCCGAGAGTTTTGACTCCCAGTATTTCACAAACGTCGGGCGGGCCACGAGCATCAGCCACGAGCGATCTCCTTCCGATGCGAGCTCCTCACATGCAGTCAGGGTCTGCTTCGGGCGAGCTTGGGCGCCTGCCGCGGGCGGTCTGCATCGAGAGTTTTGACTCTCAGTACTTTTCAAACACTGGGCGGGCCGGGAGCGTCAGCCACGAGCGATCTCCTTCCGATGCGAGCTTGTCACATGCGGCCAGGGTCTGCCTCGGGCGAGCTTGGGTGCCTGCCGCGGGCAGTCTGCGCCGAGAGCTTTGACTGCCAGTACTCCACAAACGTCGGGCGGGCCGCGAGCGTCAGCCTCGAGCGATCTCCTTCCGGTGCGGGCTTGTCGTACGCGGTCAGGGTCTGCTTCGGGCGAGCTTGGGCGCCTGCCGTAGGCGGTCTGCGCCGAGAGCTTTGACTGCCAGTATTTCACAAACACTGGGCGGGCCGGGAGCGTCAGCCACGAGCGATCTCCTTCCGATGCGAGCTTGTCACATGCGGTCAGGGTCTGCCTCGAGCGAGATGCGGGCACCTGCCGCGAGCGATCTTGTGACTTGGGTATCGCACCAAATCTCTATCGGTCGCTTCACCTTAAATGCGGCGCGAGGCTCAACGCTGATACGGCGAATCTCATCATGAGATCCCGATCGGCGCGAGACACGTGTCTCCTCCTCATTCGCTCTTCTTTTGTCAGTAAATGATAGTGTCGGTGCCGGCGTAGCTTTTTCCACGCGTGGCCCACGCGGCACTGCCTGATTGGCGAAGGGCGAGCTGTCGCTTCGATCGCCGTCACGTCGCCTCGCCGCGCGCGCTTGGGCATTAACTGCGGATCGATTCACCTGTCTCACTTGCCTATAAATAGGGGACGGGGGGCAATTTTTACCGCTATGTGAAAACAGCTCTTCCTTCTCCCATAACTTTCTCAATTCGCAGCTCTCTAGCGCCCTCCCGGTCATGGCTTCCTCTGCTGCCGCTTCTTCTGCTGCTGCCGCTGCTGCCGCGACCTCCCAAGAGGAGCCCCTCAACATCGCTCCTCTCGCAGTGCGCGCTTCCGGCGCTGAGGGTGAGGCTCCCGTCAAGGTGCCCGCCGTCATCTGGTTGCACGACATCGGGGGCGCGCCCGTCCCTGACAGTGTGAGGACCGCGGTGGGCATTCCCCGGGAGCTCGCCATTCTCCCCCTCCCTCGCTCGGGGAGGCCGCTCTCCGGCACTGCGGTCTCTGTGGGGCAAGTCTGGTCAGGGCTCCGGCTCCCCCTGAACCATTTGGCCAGCGAGCTGCTAGAACTGGCGGGCTTATGCCCCGCCCAGCTTCCAGGAAACTCATGGGGGATCCTCTATGGGCTCTCTCGGATTGAAGAAGCCCTTAACGTGAGGATCCCCCTCGCCTATCTACTGAAGAAATGGACCCTCAAGCCGGGGCCCCTCTTCTACGAGGTAGGCTGCGGCCTGTTCTACCTCACAGGCCGCACCGGCGAGGTGCTGCCCTTCTCCGCGGTCGAAAACAAGGATAGGTACTGGAAAGAGTACCCCTTCGTCGTCGCGGGGGAGTGGCGGGGTCCCTGCGCCGGCGTTCCCGCTCACCCTGGAAGGTCGCCCCTCCCTCAGCTCAAAGAGATCGCCGAGTACCGCGCCAAAGGGAAGAAGTGCATTCCCGAGGCCCAGAAACGAGCTCTCGACAGAGCGATCTTGGAGTTCCTCGACGGGCGAACTCCTGAGAAGATCCTGGCTCCGGACTTCTCCTTCCTCTGGAAGGACCTCCGGACTGGCGCCATCACCACCCGCCAGAAGAACCGCCAGAAGGTGGCGGTCTCTCGCCGCACCGGGGCGACCTCCCAGGCGGTTCCTACGACCTCCGGCGCCGGCACCTCTTCGGCGAAGAAGGGGAAGATGAAGCGAGCTTCTCCGATTAGGCTCGCCGATGAAGACACCATCGACATGATCCGTGAGGAGGGTATTCCCTCGCCGCCGCCTTCACCCCGCGAGGTTGCCTCAGGTCAGGCGAACTCCCCTTTAGCTTCCTGTGCCCCTGCGCGCTTTTCAATTTCGGAACCCCCACGACGTCAAGTTGTGATGGTTGACCCTGAGGACCCGCGCGTCGAGCTCCTCCTTGGCATGGCGGAGGTGGAAACCCCAATGGCCGAGGTACTGATGTGCGGGTTCCCGGGCGACCCCTCTAAACCTCTCTTTGTCGCAGTAATGACTCCAGAGATGGAGGGCGCCCACGTAAAGAAGAAGAAGAAGAAAGCTCCGGCGGCCCGCCCAACGGGGGAAGACGTCGTCGTCCGCAAAGCTCACGAAGCCTTTGCGCGGGTCGCTGAGGAGCGGAGGAGGAAGGCCGCTCTGGAGGAAACGGGCTTGGGATCCTCCGAGGATTCCAGCTCTGCCGAGGAAGAGGAAGTAGAGGAGCCGGCCCGCGCTGCTGAGCCCGCTGCACCGGCTGCGCCCGCTCCCAGTGCGTCCGCGCACGCTGCTTCCAGCTTGCCCGAGCCCGCCGCTGCCAGCGCGCCCGAGCCCGCACCCAAAGCTCCCAGCGCACCCACGCGCGAGCGCGCGCCTGCGCCCACTCCCGCGCTCGCGTCTGCCCTCAGCGAGCCCGCGCCCGAGCCCGCGCCCGAGCCCGCGCCTGCGCCCGCACCCGCGCCTGCGGCCGAGCCCGCGCCTGCTCCCGCGCCTTCCCTCAGCGCGCACGCTCCTGAGCCCGCGCCTGCGCCCGCTCCCGCGCCTGCGTCTGCCCTCAGTGCGCCCGCGCCCGAGCCCGCGCCTGCGCCCGCGCCCGCGCCTGCGCCAGAGCCTGCGCCTGCGCCCACGCCTTCCCTCAGCGCGCCCGCGCCCGAGCCCACGCCTGCGCCCGCGCCCGCGCCTGGGCCAGAGCCCGCGCCTGCGCCCGCGCCTGCCACTCTTGAGGTTCCTCCTCTCCCGGCGCTGGACGGGTTGGTCTACTGGTCCCCAGAACTAGGGGCCATTCTGGACGACCTTCCTTGCTCCAGCTCGGAAGCCTCGGACCCGGACCTGCCGGGGCGAAGGGGAGTCGTCGTGCCTTCCCTTATCAACGAAGGGGTTGCCGGCGCTCAAGGGGCCGAGCCCGCTGCTGCCGCCATCAGTGCGCCCCCTCCAGCTGCTCCCACCGAGGCGAGCCAAGCGGGCTCCTCCTCTGGCGGTCCCGAGCGCGCCCCTTTCTTCATGCGGGAGATCATGGGACGCAACATCTTCGCCCGGACTCCCTATATTGCTCTCATCAACCGACTCCTCGAGGTAAGATTACCTTCATACTTCTTTGTCCCGAACCCCTGCTTTAATTTCTAACTCTTTAACTATTTTCCCTTTCCGTAGGTTGAGCGAGTCAGTCGGGCTCTCGCCGACGAGGTCGCGGGCGCTGCGGGGGACACCGTCGTCCTCTACGATGACACTCTCCATGACTCGGAGAGGAGAGTAGACGAGCACATCCTTCGCATTCGCCAGATGGACCGGTCGAGCGAGCTGCAGGCCGAAGTGGACCAGCTACGCCAGCAGGTCGCCTCCTTTAACAAGGAGGTCGACGAACTGCGCCAGCGGGCCGCCACCTTTACCACCACTCTAGCTTCGGCTGAGGATGCCCGCGACCGCGCCCTATCCGATATGCAAGGGGCCCGTCGAGCTGAAGAGGCCGCCCAAAAGGAAATCTCCGAGCTTCGACGTCAGTTGGCGGCTTCTAGGGATGAGATCGCGTCTCTGAGGGAAACGCATCTCCAAGACCTCCACTCTCAGCAAAGCCGCCTCCAGGTGCAGCTCGTCGAACTCCTGCGGAAAGGCACGCTCGATGCTATCGAGAAGTATAAGACCGAGAGGTCGAAAAAGAGGAAGCACGGCGATGACGACGGTGCGGGTGCTGGCCCAGCCTAGGGTCTCTTTTGTAACCCTCTTGTAATTTTCTAATGATGAATGGAATATTCTCTTTGAGCTCGCCTCTATGTTTCTTTCTTTCTCTGTCTTGCTCATGAGTCCGCTTTAGGAGTTCGCAGCGATCTCGAGAGTGATACCCCGGGCGAGGCAGCTAATTCGATTGAACCTTTTATTTTAAAGTATATGCAAACGAAAAACTCGGCATGCTCGCAAAAACTCGATAGTCTCTGAGCCCGGAAAACATTTAAACGAACCAAAAAACTTCAAAAACTTCCCTACACTCAGAGACTTAAACCATTTTTATTTTAAAGGAAACTAATAAGTGCTAGCTGCCCCCTGCCCGGTTAATTTCTCTCGATGATCCTGTTTGGCGGGCTCGCCCTTTGAGGGGTTTGCCAACGCCAGGATGCTTCCGTTCATGGCAGGTGAACACGAAGGATCCTGGTTAGGTTTAGAGTCCACTAGGCAGCGGACTTCCCCGGGAAGCTCAAGGTCGCCCACTGGCTGCCTCTGAGGATCCCGGTCTTGTTTTAAGTCCGCACAGCGGCAGACTGCCCCGGGAAGCTCAAGGTCGCCCACTGGCTGCCTCTGAGGATCCCGGTCTTGCTTTAAGTCCGCACAACGGCGGACTGCCCCAGGAAACTCAAGGTCGCCCACTGGCTGCCTCTGAGGATCCCGGTTTTGCTTTAAGTCCGTGCAACGGCGGACTGCACACTATAGATCATGCGGGCTCTGTCTGCGCCGAGCTTCCTAGTTAAATTGTTGAAAATCTCTATCGTTCATTCATAACTTCTTAAGAATTTACAAAAATTCCCTTAGGCATAGAACTTGCGAAGGTGTAGAGCGTTCCAAGGTCGCTCTAACAGGTCGCCTCCAGCGGTCATCAACCGGTAAGCCCCCGAGCTTCCTGCTTCGTGTATTATGTATGGGCCTTCCCAGTTCGCCGCGAGCTTTCCTGTATTAGGCTCTTGCGTGTTTGCAAACACCTTTCTCATCACCAGATCGCCGGCCTTAAATGCCCGATGGCGGACTCTTTTGTCATAGGCGCGCTTCATCTCTTGTCTGTATCCGGCGAGGTGTAGATTGGTGCGCTCTCGTCTTTCTTCGAGCTGATCAAGGGAGTCGACGAGCAGTTTGTCGTTGTCGACCTCCGCCGACGCAAGCCTTCTTTCAGTGGGCAGCTCGGCCTCTATGGGTAGCACGGCTTCGCAACCAAAAGCGAGACTGAAAGGGGATTCGTTAGTTGAGCGACGTGGAGTAGTGCGATAGGCCCACAAGACTCTATCGAGCTCCTGCTCCCATAATCCTTTTTTCCCTTCCAGCCTCTTCTTGAGGTTGTCCAAGATCACGCGATTCGTTGCTTCGGCCTGCCCGTTGCTTTGAGGGTACCTTGGGGAAGAGAATCTTAGGTCGACTCCATATTCAACACAAAAGCTTCTGATTAAGCGATTGTCGAACTGGCGACCATTGTCGGTGATAAGTACCCGAGGCAGACCGAACCGGCAGAAAATATTCTTCCAAAGGAAGTCTTTTACCTGCTTCTCACCAATCTTAGCTAGCGGGACCGCTTCCACCCATTTGGTGAAGTAGTCCGTAGCTACTAGGATGAATTTCTTTTGCCGGGCTGACACAGGGAAAGGTCCCACAATGTCCAACCTCCATTGCTGGAAAGGCCAGGGGCTCGCCAGGGGATGCAGCTCTTCTGCGGGCATATGGTTCGTGGTGGCGTGCTTCTGGCATTGGATCCACCTCTGGGCGACCTTCAAAGCGTCTTGCTCCAGAGTGGGCCACCAGTATCCTTGCCTTCGTACTTTCGCAGCAAGAGACCACCCACCAGCGTGGTTTCCCAGCTCGCCAGAGTGAATGCACTTTAAAACTTCTTCAGTTTCCGGGCTCTCGACGCAACGGAGATTTGGCCCGCCAAAGGATCTTCGAAAAAGGCGATCCCATCGAATGAGATAGCGCCCAGCGCATTTCTCCACTCGCCGGGCTTCCTCTCTATCCTCTAGTAGCTCGCCCTTCTGGAGAAAGCGAAAAATGGGGGCAGTCCACCCGCTGGGTGGTACGTCGGCGGAGACTTGGTTAACAGCGGGCTCCATCAGTTGGAGCCGAGACTGATTTTGGACCTCGATGAGAATCTGGCGAGCCTCCGATGTTCCCAGCAAAGAGGCGGCGTTTGCCAAAGCATCAGCTCGCCTATTATCGGCTCGTGGAATTTGCTCGAAGGAGATCTTTTCGAACTCCGCGGCCTTGTGCTTCACCAGATCCACATAGCCCGCCATTCGTGCATCCCGAGAGGCGTACTCTCCATTGATTTGGCAAATAATTAGCTGGGAATCGCTAAAGACCTTCAAGCGTTTGGCGCCTACCTCTTGAGCGAGCTCCAGGCCAGCCAGCAGCGCCTCATATTCTGCCTCATTGTTGGTAGCGGTGAAATCCAGTCGGACTGACTTCTCCAGAAGTACCGACTGGGCGATCAGTGCGACCCCGATCCCAGCCCCCAAAGCGTTGGAGGATCCATCGACGAATAATTCCCAGCCTTTCTCCTCTGAACGCTTAGTTGGAGGAAGCTCGCCTTGGTTGTCCAAGAACCTCGCCTTCCCAGGGTGTGCCTCAGTTGGCTCATCCTCCCGGTACTGGATCGGTTCTTCTATGGGGAAGTCCGCCAAGAAATCGGTGAGCGTCTGTCCTTTGACAGCAACTCGAGGGACATACTCCAAACCATAGGCGGCGAGCTCGGCGGACCAACGGTAGAGCCTGTCGGCTACCGAGGGCCTGGAGAGCGCGCTCTTTAGAGGGTGCTCTGTGATGACCCTGACAGGGTGGGCCGAGAAGTAGGGGTGGAGCTTTCTTGCGGTAAGGACCAAGGCCAATGCGACCTTCTCGATTGGTCGATACCGGAGCTCGGCGGGGAGCATTGTGTGGCTTACAAAGTACATAGGCCGCTCCACCTTTGCTTCTTCCACAACCAGGACCCCGCTCACCGCATTCTCAGTGACCGCAAGGTACACACCGAGTTCGGCGCCCTCTTTGGGTGCCGCTAAGATCGGTGGGCTCGCCAGGTAGTCTTTGATCTTCTGGAAGGCGTGCTCGCACTTCTCATCCCAACAAATGCTCGCTCCTTTTCGTAGCAGCTCGAAAAGAGGTCGGCAGTTGTCTGAGGATTTGGAGATGAACCGATTGAGCGCGGCGATTCGCCCGCTCAATCTCTGGACTTCCTGCCGGGTCCTCGGCGTAGGCATTTCGACAAGTGCTCGGATTTGCCCAGGGTCGGCCTCGATCCCCCTGTGGGTGACCAGGTACCCGAGGAATTTCCCCGAAGTCACCCCGAATGCGCACTTCGCCGGGTTTAGCCTCATTTGGTACTTTCTCAGTATCTCGAAGGTTTCGCGGAGGTCGACAACATGCCCCTCCCGCTCCTGACTCTTCACCAAGAGGTCGTCTACATAAACTTCGACGTTTCTGCCGATCTGCTCTTTGAACATCTGAGTGACTAACCTTTGGTAGGTCGCTCCAGCGTTCTTAAGTCCGAACGGCATCACTCGATAGCAGTACAGCTTCTGGTAGCCCGCTCCAGAGTAGAAGGCGGTCTTCTCCTGATCGTCGGCGTGGAGAGGTATCTGGTTATACCCAGAATATCCATCCATGAAGGACAAGGCCTGGAACCCGACAGCTGCGTCGACCAGCGCGCCTATTCTCGGAAGAGGAAAACCGTCCTTCGGGCATGCCTTATTGAGGTCGGAGAAGTCAATGCACACTCTGACCGCTCCGCTCTTCTTAGGCACCGCCACGATATTGGAGATCCACTCGGGGAAGTGCGCCTCGCGGATGAAGCCAGCTCGTTCTAGCTTGTCTATCTCCGCCGCTACTGCAACGGACTTCACAGCAGGTATGTGCCGAGCTTTCTGCTTGACCGGCGGGAACTCCTTCATGGTGCGCAGACGATGACAGGCGACCCCCGGGTCAATCCCCGGCATGTCCGCGAAGCTCCAGGCAAATACGTCACGGTATTCCCTGAGTAAGTTGGTTATGGCCAGGACCTCGCCCTTGGTTAGCGAGGTCCCGAGGCTAACAACTCTTGGCCCTTCTTTGCCGCCAATGTCGACCTCTTGAAGTGGTTCGGCAATTGGAAAACTTCCTCTCTTGGGGGTTGTCGGGCGACCTCCCTCCTCCAACTTAAGATCCACACCGCTCCCACCCGGGGGTGGAGTAAGGGACTTAGGCGAGGAGGCCTCCAGCGGGCTCCCCAGTAGCTCGCTCGCAGCGGGCGGTAATTGCTAGGAGGGTGCGGGCCTCTTGGCCTCGGCGACCTCCATATCCATGAGGTGAACGACATCCTGCTCGCATCGGGTAGCGGCTACCTGATCACCCCGTATTACTACGACCCCGCTCGCGGTCGGGAATTTGAGGGCCTGATGGTTGGGTGAAGCTACCGCATTCATTTGCCTTAGCCAAGGCCGCCCAAGGATGGTGTTAAATGTGAAACTTCCATCCACTACCGCGAAGCGGACTTGGCGAGCCTCCGGGCCAGCGGTCACAGTGAGGGTTATCTCCCCTGCCACTTTGGCGACCTCGCCGGTGAATCCACTGTGGGAGCTCGTCGAGGGAGACAGGTCGGGGAGTCAACCCCATTCTCATGTAGGCCGATAGAAAAAGGATGTCCACGGTGCTCCCCGAATCAACCAGAGCTCGCCTCACCTCGATGTTAGCCATCATCAGGCGTATGACGAGGGGGTCATTGTGGGGCGTAACGACCCCGATCATGTCATCATCCGAAAACCAGAGAAAATCGTGGGCTTCCACCCTTGGTGCTTGTAGTAAAGTAGGAGTTAGCGAGACGGAAAATACCTTCTGTGCCCGCTCCATCTCCCTGACTCGTCGGCGGGCTTCATTACTGGATCTCGGGCCGCTCAGCCGCCCGCTAATGGTATGGCAGATCGCCGGTCCTCCCGGGGGAGGCGGAGGCAGGGCGGGTTCAGCGGGCCCCGGGCGATCTCCCTCCCGAGGAGCCCGTGCCGGTACCACCTCGAACCTCCTTGGAGGCGAAATAAACTGATTCAAGTGGCCCTGGGTGACCAAATCCTCGAGGTGGTTCTTGAGAGCCCGGCATCTGTTAGTGTAATGCCCAGGGCTTCGATGAAAAGCGCACCGCCGCGAGTTGTCGGTAGAGCCAGGCTCTCCGACCTGCAGGGGTGGCGGGTACTGGAAGAAAGGTTCATTCCGAATCTGATGGAAGATTTGTCCCGGCGAGTGAGTTAGCACGGTGAAGTCCCGCTCCTCGGGTCCTGGAGGCAGGCGCCAGTTCGCCGGCCTTCCAGCGACAGCCGCGGGGGCTTCAGCGGGCTGTTCAGCAGGAACAGCGGGCGGTCCAGGCAAAGGCACCGCCAGGGGCACCTCCCTTCTCTCCACGGCCTTAACGACCAGCGGTCGCGGGGCCGGAGGAGGTCGCTGCTCGACTGCCTTTCCCTTCCGGTCTAGCACAGCGTCTTCGAGCTTGATGTGTTGCTGGACCAAGGCAAATAGTTCAACCATCGTGCGAGGGTCCTTGATCACTAGAGCGTCATGAAGCTTGCAACCCTCGGGGAGGGCGCTTCTGAAAGCACTCACCACGGTACGATCTTGGCCCGCCGCATCTTCCAGAGCGAGGTAGGCGCTTCGGAATCGCGTTGCGAAGCACCGGAGCGTCTCGCGGGCTCCCATGGTTAAGGTAAACAGAGACTCGATCCTCTTCGGGGGTTGCCTATTGCAGCGATACTGCTCCAGGAATAGCCTAGAGAGGGTTGGAAAGTCGGGGATCATGCCGGGCGGCAACTTGTGGAACCAGTTCAATGCCGAGCCGGTCAAGTTGCTCAGGAATGCTCGACACAAGACGTGATCTTGGTCCCAGAAAAACAGGAGCTTTCTGTAAGCCAAGAGATGGTCAACGGGATCCTGCGACCCGTCGAACAATACAAACTTCGGGGGGGTCCAGTGGTGCGGAAAACCCCCTTGGTGGACCTCGCTGGTGAAAGGCGAGCTACCTCCGTGGGTGGCGAGGTCTTCCAGTAAATCTACTGGCGCACTAGATCGCTGCTAGTGCCCTGGGAGAACTCCCAGAGGCGGCTGCGCAGGTCCTAGGCGGTCTCGTACGCTCCCTTGTGGCGAGGTCGGTCCCACCCCGCGGTGACCCTCGGGGGCAACCGCTCGGCGGCCTCCTTGCCGTCCACCCGCGGATTCCTTCAACGCGTCAGTTGGCCTGTGGGAGGACGTTGCCTCGCGAGCTTCGGAAGGTATTTCCACCGCGGGCTCTTTCCCTCGTCGCCGATGGCGCGGGTCGCGGTCCCGCTCTAGAGACCTTTCCTCCGATCCGTCAGAATCAATGCTCCGGCTACGGTGGCAAGGTATGGTCGCGCGCGAGGTCGCCTGGTTGCTAGATCGCTGGGTGACTATCTTCTGCAACCTTATGAGCGGGGTTTCCGGCACCCCTCGCGCAGCCGCTCTCCCGACTGGGGGTTCCGGATGGGAAACCTGCCGCGCCGGAGCGATCGTGGGAGGGCGCGATGTCAACGCCGGTGGTCGCACCGGAGACGCCGTCTTCGCCGGCCCAGATCGTCGGCTGGCCGCCGGAGCCTGACGCAATCGTGTCAGCTCCTCCATCATCGCCCGCTGGGTGGCCAACATCTCCAACAAGAGTTGGTCACTGAGCGGGACCGGGGGCTGAGGGGTCTCGACCGGAGGCTCGCTGCGCGCAGATCTGGCACGAGTCCTCGGTCGCCTGCGTCCCCTTATCACCGGAGCCATCTTTGGGGTTACAAAAGCGAACGGTGCTCAACCACTTGGCCGTGGGCGTTCTCGCAGGAACCAGTCGAAGATCCCACAGACGGCGCCAAATGTTCGGGGGATTTTTCGCTGGTCCGTGCGGGCTGCCTGCAAGACAAAGAAAAGAGAACGTGAGAATGACTGGCTCCCTTAGGAGCGCAGACCCTCTGACGCTCAAGTCAGTCACGGTGGCACAACGGCGAGCTGCGGTATACCAAAGTGGTAGGGAAAAGGAATTCGAACCTGTACTATGGAGCCTGGGGGTGAGCATTTATAGCAATCGGCGGCCTACTGTACCCCGACACGTGGAGATTCTTCTAGGGCTTTCTAGACCCCCACGTTCTGGCTCGCGTGGGTCTGACAGTCCTTGGTACTCGCGCCCTGACATTCTGTCGTCAAGCCTGCCAGACGGTTTGAGTGGGGGAGGGAATCTTTCTTGTCGTGGCCAGGTGGCCATTCTGGAATGCTCGAGTCTGGGCGGTCTCAGGGAGGAAGCAAAGGCAAGCTCGCCCTACACTGCTTCGCCCCCTTGTCCGTATTTATCAAGAGTCGGACCTTGCGGGAGCAACCTCTTCGATAAACAGGGGTCTAGGCGAGCTCCTGAGTGAGCTAGACGAGCTCCTGAGCGAACATGGGCGAGCTCCTGTGGGAGCATGGGCGAGCTCGTGCGCGAGCTAGGCGAGCTCCTGAGCGAGCTAGGCGAGCTCATGCGCGAGCTAGGCGAGCTCCTGAGTGAACTTGGGCGAGCTCCTGAGCGAGCTCTTGGCCTTCGGTCCCTTCAGCCCAATGTGGATCTCGCTCCACTGTCAAGATGATTCGATGAGCACGGGGGTGCGAACTCCTGCGGGGTCTAGGAGGGGCGAGCTGCACTCAGATACAAAGTGTCCATCCAGCTCCCTGTGGGGCGAGCTCCTGATGGGCTGGGAGGGGCGAGCTGCACTCAGATACAAGGTGTCCATCCAGCTCCCTGTGGGGGGCGAGCGCCTGGTGGGCTGGGAGGGCGAGCTCCTTGCGAGCTTAAATGGGGCACGCTCGGCTTCCGAGGGTTCCAGCTCCTGGACGGGCTCCCTCGAGAACTCTATCTCCGATGTGCTTTGCAAGGCTATCCAAGATATGTGGTTTCTGGCTAACCCCAACAGTAACCATTCTAATTCATTCGTACGATCCATTCTAATTCATTCCTACGATCCATTCTAATTCATTCGCACGAATGTATCCATTCTAATTCATTTGCACGATCCATTCTAATTCATTCCTACGATCCTTTCTAATTCATTCGCACGAATGTATCCATTCTAATTCATTTGCACGATCCATTCTAATTCATTCGCATGAATGTATGTATCCATTCTAATTCATTCGTACGATCCATTCTAATTCATTCGTATGATCAATTCTAATTCATTCGTACGATCCATTCTAATTCATTCGCACGAATGTAACCATTCGTATGATCCATTCTAATTCATTCGTATGAATGTATCCTTTCTAATTCATTTGTATGATCCATTCTAATTCGTTCATACGATCCATTCTAATTCATTTGTACGATCCATTCTAATCCATTCGTACGATCCATTCTAATCCATTCGTACGATCCATTCTAATTCATTCGCTCGAATGTATCCATTCTAATTCATTCGCTCGAATGTATCCATTTTAATTCATTCGTACGATCCATTCTAATTCATTCGTACGATCGAACGAATGAATTAGAATGGATACATTCGAGCGAATGAATTAGAATAGATCGTAGGAATGAATTAGAATGGATCATACGAATGAATTAGAATGGATCGTGCGAATGAATTAGAATGGATTGTACGAATGAATTAGAATGGATACATTCGTGCGAATGAATTAGAATGGATCGGACGAATGAATTAGAATGGATCGTACGATCCATTCTAATTCATTTGTATGATCCATTCTAATTCATTCGTACGATCCATTGTAATCCATTCGTACGATCCATTCTAATCCATTTGTACGATCCATTCAAATCTATTTGCACGAATATACGATCCATTCTAATTTATTCGCAAGAATGTATCCATTCTAATTCATTCGTACGATCCATTCATACGATCCATTCTAATTCATTCGCACGATCCATTCTAATTCATTCATGCGAATGGATTAGAATGGATCGTACGAATGGATTAGAATGGATCGTATGAATGAATTAGAATGGATCGTACGAATGAATTAGAATGGATCCACTGAATGAGTTAGAATGGATCATACGAATGAATTAGAATGGATCGTACGAATAAATTAGAATGGATTGTGCGAATGAATTAGAATAGATCGTAGGAATGAATTAGAATGGATCATACGAATGAATTAGAATGGATCGTACGAATGAATTAGAATGGATCGTACGAATGAACTAGAATGGATACATTCGTGCGAATGAATTAGAATGGATCATATGAAAGAATTAGAATGGATCGTGCGAATGAATTAGAAAGGATCGTACGAATGAATTAGAATGGATATATTCGTGCGAATGAATTAGAATGGATCGTACGAATGGATTAGAATGGATCGGACAAATGAATTAGAATGGATACATTCGAGCGAATGAATTAGAACAGATCGTAGGAATGAATTAGAATGGATCATATGAATAAATTAGAATGGATCGTGCGAATGAATTAGAATGGATTGTACGAATGAATTAGAATGGATACATTCGTGCAAATGAATTAGAATGGATCGGACGAATGAATTAGAATGGATCGTACGATTCATTCTAATTCATTCATACGATCCATTCTAACGCATTCGTACGATTCATTCTAATTCATTCGCACGATCCATTCTAATTCATTCGTACGATCCATTCTAACTCATTCGCACGATCCATTTTAATCCATTCGTACGATCCATTCTAATCCATTCGTACGATCCATTCTAATGCATTCGTACGATCCATTCTAATTCATTCGTACGATCTATTCTAATTCATTCCTATGTATCCATTCTAATTCATTCGTACGATCCATTCTAATTCATTCGCACGATCCAATCTAATTCATTCGTATGATCCATTCTAATTCATTCCTATGATCTATTCTAATTCATTCGCCCGAATGTATCCATTCTAATTCATTCGTACGATCCATTCTAATTGATTCGTACGATCCATTCTAATTCATTCTCACGAATTTAACATTTCTAATTCATTTGTATGATCCATTCTAATTCATTCGTATGATTCATTCTAATTCATTCCTACGATCCATTCTAATTCATTCGTACGATCTAATTCTAATCCATTCGTACGATCCTTTCTAATTCGCACAAATGTATCCATTTTAATTCATTCGTACGATCCATTCTAATTCATTCATACGATCCATTCTAATCCATTCGTACGATCCATTCTAATTCATTCGCACAAATGTATCCTTTCTAATTCATTTGTACGATCCATTCTAATCCATTCGTACGATCCATTCTACTTCATTCGTACGATCTATTCTAATTCATTTGCATGATCCATTCTAATTCATTCGTACGATCGATTCTAATTCATTCGTACAATCCATTCAAATTCATTCGTACGATGCAATCTAATTCATTCGCACGAATATATCCATTCTAATTCATTCGTACGATCCTTTCTAATTCATTCGCACGATCCATTCTAATCCATTAGTACGATCCATTCTAATTCATTCGCACGAATGTAACCATTTTAATTCATTCGTACGATCCATTCTAATTCATTCGTACGATCCATTCTAATTCATTCCTACGATCCATTCTAATTCATTCACACAAATGTATCAATTCTAATTCATTTGCACGATCCATTCTAATTCATTCCTATGATCCATTCTAATTCATTCGCACGATCCATTCTAATTCATTCGTACGATCCATTCTAATTCATTCGCTCGAATGTATCCATTCTAATTCATTCGTACGATCCATTCTAATTCATTCGTATGATCCATTCTAATTCATTCATACGATCCATTCTAATTCATTTGTATGATCCATTCTAATTCATTCTTACGATCTATTCTAATTCATTCTCACGAATGTAACCTTTCTAATTCATTTGTATGATCCATTCTAATTCATTCGTACAATCCATTCTAATCCATTCGTACGATCCATTCGAATCCATTCGTATGATCCATTCTAATCCATTCGTACAATCCATTCTAATTCATTCGTACTATCCATTCTAATTCATTCTCACAAATGTAACCTTTCTAATTCATTTGTACGATCCATTCAAATTCATTCGTATGATCCATTCTAATTCATTCGTATGATCCATTCTAATTCATTCGTATGATCCATTCTAACTCATTCGCACAAATGTATCCATTCTAATTCATTCGTACGATCCATTCTAATTCATTCGCACGATCCATTCTAATTCATTCGTACGATCCATTCTAATTCATTCATACGATGCATTCTAATTCATTCGCACAAATGTATCCATTTTAATTCATTCGTACGATCCATTCTAATTCATTCGCATGATCCATTCTAATTCATTCGTACGATCCATTCTAATTCATTCGCACGAATGTATCCATTCTAATGCATTCGTACGATCCATTCTAATTCATTCGTACGATCCATTCTAATCCATTCGTACGACCCATTCTAATTCATTCTCACAAATGTAACCTTTCGAATTCATTTGTACGATCCATTCTAATTCATTCGTACGATCCATTCTAATCCATTCGTGCGATCCATTCTAATCCATTCGTACGATCCATTCTAATTCATTCACACGAATGTAACCATTCTAATTCATTCGTACGATCCATTCTAATTCATTTCAACGATCCATTCTAATTCATTCGCACGAATGTATCCATTCTAATTCATTTGCACGATCCATTCAAATTCATTCCTATGATCCATTCTAATTCATTCGTACGATCCATTCTAATTTATTCGCTCGAATGTATCCATTCTAATTCATTCGTACGATCCATTCTAATTCATTCGTGCGATCCATTCTAATCCATTCGTACGATCCATTCTAATTCATTCGTACAATGCGTTCTAATCCATTCGTACGATCCATTCTAATCCATTCGTACGATCCATTCTAATTCATTCGTATGATCCATTCTAATTCATTCTCACAAATGTAACCTTTCTAATTCATTTGTACAATCCATTCTAATTCATTTGTACGATCCATTCTAATTCATTCGTACGATCCATTCTAATCCATTCGTACGATCCATTCTAGTTCATTCGTACGATCCATTCTAATTTATTTGCACGAATATACGAATGAATCGTACAAATGAATTAGAAAGGTTACATTTGTGAGAATGAATTAGAATGGATCGTACGAATGAATTAGAATGGTTACATTCGTGCGAATGAATTAGAATGGATCGTACGAATGGATTAGAATGGATCGTACTAATGAATTAGAAAGGTTACATTTGTGAGAATGAATTAGAATAGATCGTAGAAATGAATTAGAATGGATCATACGAATGAATTAGAATGGATCATACGAACGAATTAGAATGGATCGTACGAATGAATTAGAATGGATCGTATGAACGAATTAGAATGGATCGTACGAATGAATTAGAATGGATACATTCGAGCGAATGAATTAGAATGGATCGTACGAATGAATTAGAATGGATCCATTCTTGCGAATGAATTAGAATGGATCGTAGAAATGAATTAGAGTGGATCATACGCATGAATTAGAATGGTTACATTCGTGCGAATGAATTGGAATGGATCGTACGAATGGATTAGAATGGATCGTACGAATGGATTAGAATGGATCGTACGAATGAATTAGAATGGATCGTACAAATGAATTAGAAAGGTTACATTTGTGAGAATGAATTAGAATGGATCGTACGAATGGACTAGAATGGATCGTACGAATGGATTAGAATGGATCGTATGAATGGATTAGAATGGATCATACGAATGGATTAGAATGGATCGTATGAATGAATTAGAATGGATCATGCAAATGAATTAGAAAGGTTACATTCGTGAGAATGAATTAGAATGGATCGTACGAATGAATTAGAATGGATCGTACGAATGAATTTAAATGGATCGTACGAATAAATTAGAATGGATCGTAGGAATGAATTAGAATGGATCGTACGAATGAATTAGAATGGTTACATTTGTGAGAATGAATTAGAATGGATCGTACGAATGAATTAGAATGGATCGTACGAATGGATTAGAATGGATCGTACGAATGAATTAGAATGGATCGTGCGAATGAATTAGAATAGATAGTGCGAATGAATTAGAATGGATCATACGAATGAATTAGAATGGATCCACCGAATGAGTTAGAATGGATCATACGAATGAATTAGAATGGATCGTGCGAATGAATTAGAATGGATTGTACGAATGAATTAGAATGGATACATTCGTGCGAATGAATTAGAATGGATCGGACGAATGAATTAGAATGGATCGTACGATTCATTCTAATTCATTCGTACGATCCATTCTAATGCATTCGTACTATTCATTCTAATTCATTCGCACGAACCATTCTAATTCATTCGTACGACCCATTCTTGTTCATTCATACGATCCATTCTAATTCATTCGCACAATCCATTCTAATTCATTCGTACGATCCATTCTTATTCATTCATTCGATCCATTCTAATGCATTCATACGATACATTCTAATTCATTCGTACGATCCATTCTAAGTCATTCCTATGATCCATTCTAATTCATTCGTACGATCCATTCTAATTCATTCGCTCGAATGTATCCATTCTAATTCATTCGTACGATCCATTCTAATTCGTTCATACGATCCATTCTAATTCGTTCGTACGATCCATTCTAATTCATTCGCACGATCCATTCTAATTCATTCGTACAAATGTATCCATTTTAATTCGTTCATGATCCATTCTAATTCATTCGTACGATCCATTCTAATTCATTCTAATTCATTCGTACGATCCATTCTAATTCATTCCTACGATCCATTCTAATTCATTCGCATGATCCATTCGTACGATCCATTCTAATCCATTCGTACGATCCATTCTAATTCATTCATACGATCCATTCTAATTCGTTCATACGATCCATTCTAATTCGTTCGTACGATCCATTCTAATTCGTTCGTACGATCCATTCTAATTCATTCGCACGATCCATTCTAATTCATTTGTACGATCCATTTTAATTCATTCGCATGATCCATTCTAATTCATTCGTACAATGCATTTTAATTCATTCGCTCGAATGTATCCATTCTAATTCATTCGCACGAATGAATTAGAATGGATCGGACGAATGAATTAGAATGGATCGTACGATTCATTCTAATTCATTCGTACGATCCATTCTAATGCATTCGTACGATTCATTCTAATTCATTCGCACGATCCATTCTAATTCATTCATACGATCCATTCTTATTCATTCATATGATCCATTCTAATTCATTCGCACAATCCATTCTAATTCATTCGTACGATCCATTATAATTCATTCGTATGATCCATTCTAACTCATTTTAGAATGGATCGTACGAACGAATTAGAATGGATCGTATGAACGAATTAGAATGGATCGTAGGAATGAATTAGAATGGATACATTCGAGCGAATGAATTAGAATGGATCGTACGAATGGATTAGAATGGATCGAACGAATGGATTAGAATGGATCGTACGAATGGATTAGAATGGATCGTACGAATGAATTAGAATGGATCATACAAATGAATTAGAAAGGTTACATTCGTGAGAATGAATTAGAATGGATCATACGAATGAATTAGAATGGATTATGCGAATGAATTTGAATGGATCGTACGAATGAATTAGAATGGATCGAACGAATAAATACGAATGGATACATTCGAGCGAATGAATTAGAATAGATCGTAGGAATGAATTAGAATGGATCATACGAATGAATTAGAATGGATCGTGCGAATGAATTAGAATGGATTGTACGAATGAATTAGAATGGATACATTCGTGCGAATGAATTAGAATGGATCAGACGAATGAATTTGAATGGATCGTACGAATGAATTAGAATGGATCGTGCGAATGAATTAGAATGAATCGTACGAATGCATTAGAATGGATACATTTGTGCGAATGAATTAGGATGGATCGTACGAATGAATTAGTATGGATCGTGCAAATGAATTAGAATGGATTGTACGAATGAATTAGAATGGATCGTGCGAATGAATTAGAATGGATCGTACGAATGAATTGGAATGGATAAATACAAATGAATTAGAAAGGTTACATTCGTGAGAATGAATTAGAATGGATCGTATGAATGAATTAGAATGGATACATTCAAGCGAATGAATTAGAATGGATCGTACGAATGAATTAGAATGGATCATAGGAATGAATTAGAATGGATCATGCAAATGAATTAGAATGGATACATTCGTGCGAATGAATTAGAATGGATCGTAGGAATGAATTAGAATGGATCGTACGAATGAATTAGAATGGTTACATTCGTGCGAATGAATTAGAATGAATCGTACGAATGGATTAGAATGGATCGTACGAATGGATTAGAATGGATCATACGAATGAATTAGAATGGAACGTACGAATGGATTAGAATGGATCATACGAATGGATTAGAATGGATCGTACGAATGGATTAGAATGGATCGTACGAATGAATTAGAATGGATCATACAAATGAATTAGAAAGGTTACATTCGTGAGAATGAATTAGAATGGATCGTACGAATGAATTAGAATGGATCATGCGAATGAATTTGAATGGATCGTACGAATGAATTAGAATGGATCGAACGAATGAATTAGAGTGGATACATTCGAGCGAATGAATTAGAATAGATCGTAGGAATGAATTAGAATGGATCATACGAATGAATTAGAATGGATCATGCGAATGAATTAGAATGGATTGTACGACTGAATTAGAATGGATAAATTCGTGCGAATGAATTAGAATCGATCGGACGAATGAATTAAAATGGATCGTACGAATGAATTAGAATGGATCGTGCAAATGAATTAGAATGAATCGTACGAATGCATTAGAATGGATACATTCGTGCGAATGAATTAGAATGGATCGTACGAATGAATTAGAATGGATCGTGCGAATGAATTAGAATGGATCGTACGAATGAAATAGAATGGATCGTGCGAATGAATTAGAATGGATCGTACGAATGTATTAGAATGGATACATTTGTGCGAATGAATTAGAATGGATCGTACGAATGAATTAGAATGGATCGAACGAATGAATTAGAATGGATATATTTGTACGAATGAATTAGAATGGATCGTGCGAATGAATTAGAATGGATCGTACGAATGAATTATAATGGATCGTACGAATGAATTAGAATGGACCTTGCGATTGAATTAGAATAGATCGTACGAATGAATTAGAATGGATACATTCGTGCGAATGAACTAGAATGGATACATACATTCATGCGAATGAATTAGAATGGATCGTATGAATGAGTTAGAATGGATCGTATGAATGAATTAGAATGGATTGCATGAATGAATTAGAATGGATCATATGAATGAATTGGAATGGATCGTATGAATGAATTAGAATGGACACATTCATGCAAATGAATTAGAATTGATCGTACGAATGAATTAGAATGGATCATACGAATGAATTAGAATGGAATGTGCGAATGAATTAGAATGGATACATTCGTACAAATGAATTAGAATGGATCGTGCGAATGAATTAGAATGGATCGTACGAATGAATTAGAATGGATACATTTGTGCGAATGAATTAGAATGGATCGTACGAATGAATTAGAATGAATCAAACGAATGAATTAGAATGGATCATACGAATGAATTAGAATACATCATGTGAATGAATTAGAATGGATCGTACGTTTGAATTAGATTGGATTGTGCGAATGAATTAGAATGGATACATTCGTGCGAATGAATTATAATAGATCGTATGAATGAATTAGAATGGATCGTACGAATGAATTAGAATGGATACATTTGTACGAATGAATTAGAATGGATCGTATGAATGAATTAGAATGGATCGTACGAATGAATTAGAATGGATAGTGCGAATGAATTAGAATGGATCATACGAATGAATTAGAATGGATTGTACAAATGAATTAGAATAGATCGTACGAATGAATTAGAATGGATTGTGCGAATGAATTAGAATGGATCGTATGAATGAATAAAAATGGATCGTACGAATGAATTAGAATAGATCCTGCGAATGAATTAGAATGAATCGTACGAATGCATTAGAATGGATACATTCGTGCGAATGAATTAGAATGGATCGTACGAACGAAAAAGAATGGATCATGTGAATGACTTAGAATGAATCGTACAAATGAATTAGAATGGATCGTACGAATGAATTAGAATGGATACATTTGTACGAATAAATTAGAATGGATTGTACGAATGAATTAGAATGGATTGTATGAATAAATTAGAACGGATCGTACGAATGAATTAGAATTGATCGTGCGAATGAATTAGAATGGATACATTCTTGCGAATGAATTTGAATGGATCATACGAATGAATCGTACGAATGAATTAGAATGGTTACATTCGTGCAAATGAATTAGAATGGATCGTACGAATAAATTAGAATGGATACATTCATGCGAATGAATTAGAATGGATCGTACAAATGAATTAGAATGGATCGTACGAATGAATTAGAATGGATCATGCGAATGAATTAGAATGGATATATTTATGCGAATGAATTAGAATGGATCGAATGAATGAATTAGAATAGATACATTTGTGCGAATGAATTATAATAGATCATACGAATGAATTAGAATGGATCGTACGAATGAATTAGAATGGATTCATTTGTGCAAATGAATTAGAATGGATCGTATATTCGTGCAAATAAATTAGAATGGATCGTACGAATGAATTAGAATGGATCCACCGAATGAGTTAAAATGGATCATACGAATGAATTAGAATGGATCGTACGAATGAATTAGAATGGATTGTGCGAATGAATTAGAATGGATCGTATGAATGAATAAGAATGGATCGTGCGAATGAATTAGAATGGATCGTACGAATGAATTAGAATGGATCGTGCGAATGAATTAGAAACATTCGTGCGAATGAATTAGAATGAATTAGATTGCATCGTACGATCCATTCTAATCCATTCGTACGATCCATTCTTATTCATTGATACGATCCATTCTTATTCATTCGCACAATCCATTCTAATTCATTCGTACGATCCATTCTAATTCATTCGTATGATCCATTCTAACTCATTCGGTGGATCTATTCTAATTCATTCGTACGATCCATTGTAATTTATTTGCACGAATATACGATCCATTCTAATTCGTTCGCACAAATGTATCCATTCTAATTCATTCGCACGATCCATTCTAATTCATTCTCACAAATGTAACCTTTCTAATTCATTTGTATGATCCATTCTAATTCATTCGTACGATCCATTCTAATCCATTCGTACGATCCATTCTAATCCATTCGTGCGATCCATTCTAATCCATTCGTGCGATCCATTCTAATCCATTCGTACGATCCATTCTAATCCATTCGTACGATCCATTCAAATTCATTCTCACAAATGTAACCTTTCTAATTCATTTGTACGATCCATTATAATTCATTCGTATGATCCATTCTAATCCATTCGTACGATCCATTCTAATTCATTTGCACGAATATAACCATTCTAATTCATTCATACGATCCATTCTAATTCATTCCTACGATCCATTCTAATTTATTCGCACGAATGTATCCATTCTAATTCATTTGCACGATCCATTCTAATTCATTCCTATGATCTATTCTAATTCATTCGTACGATCCATTCTAATCCATTCGTACGATCCATTCTAATCCATTCGTACGATCCATTCTAATCCATTCGTACGATCCATTCTAATTCATTCGTACGATCCATTCTAATCCATTCGTGCGATCCATTCTAATCCATTCGTACGATCCATTCTAATTCATTCATACGATCCATTCTAATTCATTCTCACAAATGTAACCTTTCTAATTCATTTGTACGATCCATTCTAATTCATTCGTACGATCCATTCTAATCCATTCGTACGATCCATTCTAATCCATTCGTACGATCCATTCTAATTCATTTGCACGAATGTAACCATTCTAATTCTAATTCATTCGTATGATCCATTCTAATTCATTCGCACTATCCATTCTAATTCATTCGTACGATCCATTCTAATTCATTCGTACGATCCATTCTAATTCATTCGTACAAATGTATCGAACGAATGATCGTACGAATGAATTAGAATGGATCGTACGAATGGATTAGAATGGATAGTGCGAATGAATTAGAATGGATCGTACGAATGAATTAGAATTAGAATGGTTACATTCGTGCGAATGAATTAGAATGGATCGTATGAATGGAATAGAATGGATCGTACGAATGGATTAGAATGGATCGTACGAATGAATTCGAATGGATCGTACGAATGAATTAGAAAGGTTACATTTGTGAGAATGAATTAGAATGGATCGTACGAATGAATTAGAATGGATCGTACGAATGGATTAGAATGGATCGTACGAATGAATTAAATTGGATCGTACGAATGAATTAGAATAGCTCATACGAATGAATTAGAATGAATCGTACGAATGAATTAGAATGGTTACATTCGTGCGAATGAATTAGAATAAATCATACGAATGAATTAGAATGGATCGTACGAATGAATTAGAATGGATACATTTGTGCGAATGAATTAGAATGGATCGTATATTCGTGCAAATAGATTAGAATGGATCGTACGAATGAATTAGAATGGATCGTACGAATGAGTTAGAATGGATCGTGCGAATGAATTAGAATGGATCGTACGAATGAATTAGAATGGATCCACCGAATGAGTTAGAATGGATCATATGAATGAATTCGAATGGATCGTACGAATTAATTAGAGTTCTAATTCATTCGCTCGGATGTATCCATTTTAATTCATTCGTACGATCCATTCTAATTCGTTCATACGATCCATTCTAATTCGTTCGTACGATCCATTCTAATTCGTTCGTACGATCCATTCTAATTCATTCGTATGATCCATTCTAATTCATTCCTATGATCTATTCTAATTTATTCGCTCGAATGTATCCATTCTAATTCATTCGTTCGATCCATTCTAATTCATTCGTACGATCCATTCAAATTCATTCGCATGATCCATTCTAATTCATTCGTACGATCCTTTCTATTTCATTCTCACGAATGTAACCTTTCTAATT
The DNA here is from genome assembly GCA_947650365.1 of Chamaelirium japonicum. Taxonomy (NCBI): domain Eukaryota; kingdom Viridiplantae; phylum Streptophyta; class Magnoliopsida; order Liliales; family Melanthiaceae; genus Chamaelirium; species Chamaelirium japonicum. Next base: position 119,748 of record CANTAL010000295.1, read on the forward strand.
CATTTGTATGATGCATTCTAATTCATTCATATGATCCATTCAAATCCATTCGTACGATCCATTCTAATCCATTCGTACGATCCATTCTAATCCATTCGTACGATCCATTCTAATTCATTCTCACAAATGTAACCTTTCTAATTCATTTGTACGATCCATTCTAATTCATTCGTACGATCCATTCTAATCCATTGGTACGATCCATTCTAATTCATTCGCACGAATGTAACCATTCTAATTCATTCGTACGATCCATTTTAATTCATTCCTACGATCCATTCTTATTCATTCGCACGAATTTATCCATTCTAATTCATTTGCACAATCCATTCTAATTCATTCCTATGATCCATTCTAATTCATTCGTACGATCCATTCTAATTCATTCGCTCGAATGTATCCATTCTAATTCATTCGTACGATCCATTCGAATTCATTCGTACGATCGATTCTAATTCATTCGCACGATCCATTCTAATTCAGTCGTATGAATGTAACCATTTTAATTCATTCGTACGATCCATTCTAATTCATTCATACGATCTAATTCATTTGTACGATTTATTCTAATTCATTCGTACGATCGATTCTAATTCATTCGCACGATCCATTCTAATTCATTCGTACGATCCATGCTAATTCATTCATATGATCCATTCTAATTTATTCGTTCAACTATATCCATTCTAATTCATTCGTACGATCCATTCTAACTTATTCGTACGATCCATTCTAATTCATTCGTACGATCCATTCTATGTCATTCGTACAATCCATTCTAATTCAGTCGTATGAATGTATCCATTTTAATTCATTCGTACGATCCATTCTAATTCATTCATACGATCTAATTCATTCGTACGATCCATTCTACTTCATTCGTACGATCGATTCTAATTCATTCGCACGATCCATTCTAATTCATTCGTACGATCTATTCTAATTCATTCGTATGATCCATTCTAATTTATTCATTCAAATATATCCATTCTAATTCATTCGTACGATCCATTCTAATTCATTCGCACGATCCATTCTAATTCATTCGTATGATCAATTCTAATTCATTCGCACGATCCATTCTAATTCATTTGTACGATCTACTCTAATTTATTCGTACGATCCATTCTAATTCATTCGCACAAATGTATCCATTCTAATTCATTCGTACGATCCATTCTAATTGATTCGCACTATCAATTCTAATTCATTCGTACGATCCATTCTAATTCATTCGTACGATCCATTCTAATTCATTCGCACAAATGTGTCCATTCTAATTCATTCGTACGATCCATTCTAATTCATTCGTACGATCCATTCTAATTCATTCGCACGAATGTATCATACGAATGAATTAGAATGGATCATGCGAATGAATTAGAATGGATTGTGCGAATGAATTAGAATGGGTCATGCGAATGAATTAGAATGGATCGTACGAACGAATTAGAATGGATCGTATGAACGAATTAGAATGGATCGTATGAACGAATTAGAATGGATCGTACGAATGAATTAGAATGGATACATTTGAGCGAATGAATTAGAATGGATCGTACGAATGAATTAGAATGGATCCATCGAATGAGTTAGAATGGATCATACGAATGAATTAGAATGGATCGTACGAACGAATTAGAATGGATTGTGCGAATGAATTAGAATGGATTGTATGAATGAATAAGAATGGATCGTACAAATGGATTAGAATGGATCGTACGATGCAATCTAATTCATTCGCACGAATGTTTCTAATTCATTCGCACGATCCATTCTAATTCATTAGTACAATCCATTCTAATTCATTCGCACGATCCATTCTTATTCATTCATACGATCCATTCTAATTCATTCGCATAATCCATTCTAATTCATTCGTACGATCCATTCTAATTCATTCGTATGATCCATTCTAACTCATTCGGTGGATCCATTCTAATTCATTCGTACGATCCTTTCTAATTTATTTGTACGAATATACGATCCATTCTAATTCATTTGCACAAATGTATCCATTCAAATTCATTCGTACGATCCATTCTAATTCATTCGTATGATCTATTCTAATTCATTCGCACAAATGTATCCATTCTAACTCATTCGTACGATCCATTCTAATTCATTCGCACGATCCATTCTAATTTCTTCACACAAATGTATCCATTCTAATTCATTCGTATAATCAATTCTAATTCATTCGCATGATCCATTCTAATTTATTCGTACGATCCATTCTAATTCATTTGTACGATCCATTCTAATTCATTCGCACGAATGTATCCATTCTAATTTATTCGTACGATCCATTCAAATTCATTTGCACGAATGTAACCATTCTACTTCAATCGTACGATCCATTCAAATTCATTCGCAAGAATGTATCCATTCTAATTCATTCGCACTATCAATTCTAATTCATTCGTACGATCCGTTCTAATTTATTCATACAATCCATTCTAATTCATTCGTACAATCCATTCTAATTTATTCGTACAAATGTATCCATTCTAATTCATTCGTACGATTCATTCTAATTCATTCGTACGATTCATTCGAATTCATTCGCACGATCCGTTCTAATTCATTCGTACGATCCATTCTTATTCATTCACACGAATGTATCCATTCTAATGCAGTCGTACGATTCATTCTAATTCATTCGCACGTTCCATTCTAATTCATTCGAACGATCCATTCTTATTCATTCATACGATCCATTCTAATTCATTCGCACAATCCATTCTAATTCATTCAGACGATCCATTCTAATTCATTCGTATGATCCATTCTAACTCATTCGGTGGATCCATTCTAATTCATTCGTACGATCCATTCTAATTCATTCGCACGATCCATTCTACCTCATTCGTAAGATCCATTCTAATTCAATTGTACGATCCATTCTAATTTATTTGCATGAATATACGATCCATTCTAAATCATTCGCACAAATGTATCCATTCTAATTCATTCGTACGATCCATTCTAATTCATTCAGATGATCTATTCTAATTCATTCGCACGAATGTAACCATTCTAATTCATTCGTACGATTTATTCTAATTCATTCGTATGAGCTATTCTAATTCATTCGTACGATCCATTCTAATTCATTCGTACGATCCATTCTAATCCATTCGTATGATCCATTCTAATTCATTCGTACGATCCATTCTAATTCATTCTCACAAATATAACCTTTCTAATTCATTTGTACGATCCATTCTATTTCATTCGTACGATCCATTCTAATACATTCGTACGATCCATTCTAATCCATTCGTACGATCCATTCTAATTCATTCGCACGAATGTAACCATTCTAATTCATTCGTACGATCCATTCTAATTCATTCGCACCAATATATCCATTCTAATTCATTCGCACGATCCATTCTAATTCATTCGTACGATCCATTCTAATTCATTCGTACGATCCATTCTAATGCATTCGTACGATTCGTTCTAATTCATTCGCACGATCCATTCTAATTCATTCGTATGATCCATTCTAATTTATTTGCACAAATATACGATCCATTCTAATTTATTCGCAAGAATGTATCCATTCTAATTCATTCGTACAATCCATTCTAATTTATTCGTATAAATATATCCATTCTAATTCATCCTTACGATCCATTCTAATTCATTCGTACGATTCATTCTAATTCATTCGCACGATCCATTCTAATTCATTCGTACGATCCATTCTAATTCATTCGCACGAATGTATCCATTCTAATGCATTCGTACAATTCATTCTAAATCATTCGCACGATCCATTCTAATTCATTCATACGATCCATTCTTATTCATTCATACGATCCATTCTAATTCATTCGCACAATCCATTCTAATTGATTCGTACGATCCATTCTAATTCATTCGTATGATCCATTCTAACTCATTCGGTGGATCCATTCTAATTCATTCGTACGATCCATTCTAATTCATTCGCACGATCCATTCTAACTCATTCGTACGATCCATTCTAATTCATTTGTACGATCCATTCTGATTTATTTGCACGAATATACGATCCATTCTAATTCATTCGTACGATCCATTCTAATTCATTTGTACGATCCATTCTGATTCATTTGTACGATCCGTTCTAATTTATTTATATAATCCATTCTAATTCATTCGTACAATCCCTTCTAATTTATTCGTACAAATGTATCTATTCTAATTCATTCGAACGATCCATTCTAATTCATTCGTACGATTGATTCTAATTTATTCGTACGATCCATTCTAATTCATTCGTACGATCTATTCTAATTCATTCGCATGATCCATTCTAATTCATACGTGCGATCCATTCTAATTCATTCGTACAATCCATTCAAATTCATTCGTACGATGCAATCAAATTCATTCGCACGATCCATTCTAACTCATTCGGTGGATCCATTATAATTCATTTGGTGGATCCATTCTAATTCATTCGTACGATCCATTCTAATTCATTCGCACGATCCATTCTAATTTATTCGTAAGATCCATTCTAATTCATTCATACGATCTCTTCTAATTCATTCGCATGATCCATTCTAATCCATTCGTACAAATGTATCTATTCTAATTCATTCGTACAATGCGTTCTAATCCATTCGTACGATCCATTCTAATCCATTCGAACGATCCATTCTAATTCATTCACACGAATGTAACTATTCAAATTCATTCATATGATCCATTCTAATTCATTCGTACGATCCATTCTAATTCATTCGTACGATCCATTCTTATTCATTCATACGATCCATTCTAATTCATTCGCACAATCCATTCTAATTCATTCGTACGATCCATTCCAATTCATTCGTATGATCCATTCTAACTCATTTGGTGGATCCATTCTAATTCATTCGTACGATCCATTCTAATTCATTCGCACGATCCATTCTAATTTATTCTTACGATCCATTCTAATTCATTCGTACGATCTATTCTAATTCATTCGCATGATCCATTCTAATTCATTCGTACGATCCATTCTAATTCATTCGTACGATCTATTCTAATTCATTCGCATGATCCATTCTAATTCATTCGTACGATCCTTTCTAATTCATTCGTACGATTCATTCTAATTCATTCGCACGATCCATTCTAATTCATTCCTACAATCTATTCTAATTCATTCGCTCGAATGTATCCATTCTAATTCATTCGTTCGATCCATTCTAATTCATTCGTACGATCCATTCAAATTCATTCGCATGATCCATTCTAATTCATTCGTACGATCCATTCTAATTCATTCTCACGAATGTAACCTTTCTAATTCATTTGTATGATCCATTCTAATTCATTCGTACGATCCGTTCTAATCCATTCGTACGATCCATTCTAATCCATTAGTATGATCCATTCTAATTTATTCGTACAATTCATTCTAATTCATTCTCACAAATGTAACCTTTCTAATTCATTTGTACGATCCATTATAATTCATTCGTACGATCCATTCTAATTCATTCGTACGATCCATTCTAATTCATTCGTACGATCAATTCTAACTCATTCTCACAAATTTATCCATTCTAATTCATTTGTACGATCTATTCTAATTCATTTCTACGATCTATTCTAATTCATTCGCTCGAATGTATCCATTTTAATTCATTCGTACGATCCATTCTAATTCCTTCGTACGATCTAATTCATTCGTACGATCCATTCTAATTCATTCGTACGATCATTCTAATTCATTCGCACGATCCATTCTAATTCATTCGTATGATCCATTCTAATTCATTCGTATGATCCATTCTAATTTATTCGTTCAAATATATTTATTCTAATTCATTCGTACGATCCATTCTAATTCATTCGCACGATCCATTCTAATTCATTCGCACGAATGTATCCATTCTAATTCATTTGCACGATCCATTCTAATTCATTCCTATGATCCATTCTAATTCATTCGTACGATCCATTCTAATTCATTCGCTCGAACGTATCCATTCTAATTCATTCGTACGATCCATTCTAATTCGTTCATACGATCCATTCTAATTCATTCGTATGATCCATTCTAAATCGTTCGTACGATCCATTCTAATTCATTCGTATGATCCATTCTAATTAATTCCTACGATCTATTCTAATTCATTCGCTCGAATGTATCCATTGTAATTCATTTGTTCGATCCATTCTAATTCATTCGTACGATCCATTCAAATTCATTCGCATGATCCATTCTAATTCATTCGTACGATCCATTCAAATTCATTCTCACGAATGTAACCTTTCTAATTCATTTGTATGATCCATTCTAATTCATTCGTACGATCCATTCTAATACATTCGTACGATCCATTCTAATTCATTCTCACAAATGTAACCTTTCTAATTCATTTGTACGATCCATTCTAATTCATTCGTACGATCCATTCTAATCCATTCGTACGATCCATTCTAATTCATTTGCACGAATATAACCATTCTAATTCATTCATACGATCCATTCTAATTCATTCCTACGATCCATTCTAATTTATTCGCACGAATGTATCCATTCTAATTCATTTGCACGATCCATTCTAATTCATTCCTATGATCTATTCTAATTCATTCGTACGATCCATTCTAATCCATTCGTACGATCCATTCTAATCCATTCGTACGATCCATTCTAATTCATTCGTACGATCCATTCTAATTCATTTTCACAAATGTAACCTTTCTAATTCATTTGTACGATCCATTCTAATCCATTCGTATCTTCCATTCTAATCCATTCGTACGATCCATTCTAATCCATTCGTACGATCCATTCTAATTCTTTCGCACGAATGTAACCATTCTAATTCATTCGTACGATCCATTCTAATTCATTCCTACGATCCATTCTAATTCATTCGCACGAATGTATCCATTCTAATTCATTTGCACGATCCATTCTAATTCATTCTTATGATCCATTCTAATTCATTCGTATGATCCATTCTAATTCATTCGCTCGAATGTATCCATTCTAATCCATTCGTACGATCCATTCTAATTCATTCATACGATCCATTCAGATTCATTCGTACGATCCATTCTAATTCATAAATACATTCCATTCTAATTCATTCGTACGATCAATTCTAATTCATTCGCTTGATCCATTCTAATTCATTCATACGATCCATTCTAATTCATTTGTGCGAATGGATCCATTCTAAATCATTGGTACGATCCATTCTAATTCATTCTTACATTCCATTCTAATTCATTCGCACGAATGTATCTATTCTAATTCATTCGCACAATCCATTCTAATTCATTCGTGCGATCCATTCTAATTCATTCGTATGATCCATTGTAACTCATTCGGTGGATCCATTCTAATTCATTTGTACGATCCATTCTAATTCATTCGCACAATCCATTCTAATTTATTCGTACGATCCATTCTAATTCATTCGTACGATCTATTCTAATTCATTCGCATGATCCATTCTAATTCATTCGTACGATCCATTCTAATTCATTTGTACAATCCATTCAAATTCATTCGTACGATGCAATCTAATTCATTCGCACAAATGTATCTATTCTAATCCATTCGTACAATGCGTTCTAATCCAATCGTACGATCCATTCTAATTCATTCGCACGAATGTAACCATTCTAATTCATTCATATGATCCATTCTAATTCATTCGTATGATCCATTCTAATTCATTTGTACGATCCATTCTAATTCATTTGCATGAATGTATCCATTCTAATTTATTCGTACAATCCAGTCTAATTCATTCGTACGATCCATTCTAATTCATTCGCACGAATGTATCTATTCTAATTCATTCGTACGATCCATTCTAATTCATTCGTATGATCCATTCTATTTCATTCGCACGATCCATTCAAATAGATTCGCACGATCCATTCTAATTCATTCGCACAATCCATTCTAATTCATTTGCACGAATGTATCCATTCTAATTCATTTGCACGATCCATTCTAATTCATTCGAACGGTCCATTCTATTTTATTCGCAAGAATATATCCATTCTAATTTATTCGCACGATCTATTCTAATTCATTCGAACGATCCATTCTAATTCATTCGTACGATCCATTCTAATTTATTCTTACGATTCATTCTAATTCATTCGTACGATCCATTCTAATTCATTCATACGATCCATTCTAATTCATTTGCACGAATGTATCCATTCTAATTCATTCGTACGATCCATTCTAATTCATTCGCACGATCCATTCTAATTCATTCGTATGATCCATTCTAATTCATTCGCACAAATGTATCCATTCTAATTTATTCGCACGATACATTCTAATTCATTCGTACGATCCATTGTAATTCATTCGCACGATCCATTCTAATTCATTCGTACGAATGTATCAATTCTAATTCATTCGTACGATCTATTCTAATTCATTCGTACGATCAATTCTAATTCATTTGTACGATCCGTTCTAATTCATTCGCATGAATGTATCCATTCTAATTCATTCGCACGATCCATTCTAATTCATTCGTACGAATGTATCCATTCTAATTCATTCATACGATCCATTCTAATTCATTCGTACGATCAATTCTAATTCATTTGTACGATCCATTCTAATTCATTCGCACGAATGTATCCATTCTAACTCATTCGTACGATCCATTCTAATTCGTTCGTACGATCCATTCTAATTCGTTCGTACGATCCATTCTAATTCATTCGTATGATCCATTCTAATTCATTCCTACGATCTATTCTAATTCATTCGTATGATCCATTCTAATTCATTCCTACGATCTATTCTAATTCATTCGCTCGAATGTATCCATTCTAATTCATTCGTTCGATCCATTCTAATTCATTCGTACGATCCATTCTGATTCATTCGCTCGAATGTATCCATTCTAATTCATTCGTACGATCCATTCTAATTCATTTGTACGATCCATTCTAATTCATTCGTATGACCCATTCTAATTCATTCGCACGATCCGTTCTCATTCATTCCTATGATCCATTCTAATTCATTCGCACCAATATAACCATTCTAATTCATTCGTACGATCCATTCTAATTCATTCGTACGATCCATTCTAATGTATTCGTACGATCCATTCTAATTCATTCGTACGATCCATTCTAATCCATTCGTATGATCCATTCTAATTTATTCGTACAAATGAATTAGAATGGATCGTACGAATGAATTAGAATGGATCGTACGAATGGATTAGAACGCATTGTACGAATGAATTAGAATGGATCGTACGAATGGATTAGAATGGATCGTACGAATGAATTAGAATGGATCGTACGAATGAATTAGAATGGATACATTCGAGCAATTGAATTAGAATGGATCGTACAAATGAATTAGAATGGATCATAGGATTGAATTAGAATGGATCGTGCAAATGAATTAGAATGGGTACATTCGTTTGAATGAATTAGAAGGGATCGTAGGAATGAATTAGAATGGATCGTACGAATGAATTAGAATAGTTACATTCGTGCGAATGAATTAGAATGGATCGTACGAATAGATTAGAATGGATCGTACGAATGAATTAGAATGGATCGTACAAATGAATTAGAAAGGTTACATTTGTGAGAATGAATTAGAATGGATCGTACGAATGGATTAGAATGGATCGTACGAATGGATTAGAATGGATCGTACGAATGAATTAGAATGGATCGTACGAATGCATTAGAATGGATACATTCGTGCGAATGAATTAGAATGGAACGTACGAATGAATTAGAATGGATCGTGCGAATGAATTAGAATGGATCGTACGAATGAATTAGAATGAATCATGCGAATGAATTAGAATGGATCGTACGAATGAATTAGAATGGATACATTTGTGCGAATGAATTAGAATGGATCGTACGAATGAATTAGAATGGATCGTACGAATGAATTAGAATTGATCGTGCGAATGAATTAGAATGGATCGTACGAATGAATTAGAATGGATACATTTGTGCGAATGAGTTAGAATGGATCATACGAATGAATTAGAATGGATCATACGAATGAATTAGAATGGATCATACGAATGAATTAGAATGGATCGTGCGAATGAATTTGAATGGATTGTACAAATGAATTAGAATGGATACATTCAAGAGAATGAATTAGAATAGATCGTAGGAATGAATTAGAATGGATCATACGAATGAATTAAAATGGATTGTGCGAATGAATTAGAATGGATTATACGAATGAATTAGAATGGATACATTTGTGCGTATAAATTAGAATGGATCAGACGAATGAATTAGAATGGATCATACGATTCATTCCAATTCATTCGTACGATCCATTCTAATACATTCGTACGATTCATTCTAATTCATTGGCACGATCCATTCTAATTCATTCGTACGATCTATTCTTATTCATTCATACGATCCATTCTAATTCATTCGCACAATCCATTCTAATTCATTCGTACGATCCATTCTAATTCATTCGTATGATCCATTCTAACTCATTCGGTGGATCCATTCTAATTCATTCGTACGATCCATTCTAATTCATTCGCAAGATCTATTATAATTTATTTGTACAATCCATTCTAATTCATTCGTACGATCTATTCTAATTCATTCCCACGAATGTAACCATTCTAATTCATTCGTATGAGCTATTCTAATTCATTCGTGCGATCCATTCTAATTCATTCATACGATCTATTCTAATTCATTCGCACAATCCATTCTAATTCCTTCGTACGATCCATTCTAATTCATTCGTATGATCCATTCTAACTCATTCGGTGGATCCATTCTAATTCATTCATACGATTCATTCTAATTCATTTTCACGATCCATTCTAACTCATTCGTACGATCCATTCTAATTCATTTGTACGATCCATTCTAATTTATTTGCACGAATATACGATCCATTCTAATTCATTCGCACAAATGTATCCATTCTAATTCATTCGTACGATCAATTCTAATTCATTCGTATGATCTATTCTAATTCATTCGCACGAATGTAACCATTCTAATTCATTCATACGATTCATTCTAATTAATTCGTATGAGCTATTCTAATTCATTCGTACGGTCAATTCTAATTCATTCGTACGATCCATTCTAATCCATTCGTACGATCTATTCTAATTCATTCGTACGATCCATTCTAATTCATTCTCACAAATGTAACATTTCTAATTCATTTGTACGATCCATTCTAATTCATTCATACGATCCATTCTAATCCATTCGTACGAACCATTCTTATCCATTCGTGCGATCCATTCTAATTCACTCGCACGAATGTAACCATTCTAATTCATTCGTACGATCCATTCTAATTCATTCCTACTATCCATTCTAATTCATTCGCACGAATGTATCCATTCTAATTCATTTGCACGATCCATTCTAATTCATTCCTATGATCCATTCTAATTCATTCGTACGATCCATTCTAATTCATTCGCTCGAATGTATCCATTCTAATTCATTCGTACGATCCATTCTAATTCGTTCATACGATCCATTCTAATTCGTTCGTATGATCCATTCTAATTCGTTCATACGATCCATTCTAATTCATTCGTATGATCCATTCAAATTCATTCGCACGAATATATCAATTCTAATGCATTCGTACGATTCATTCTAATTCATTCGCACGATCCATTCTAATTCATTCATACGATCCATTCTTATTCATTCATACGATCCATTCTAATTCATTTGTACGAATGATTTAGAATGGATCGTACAAATGGATTAGAATGGATCGTGCGAATGAATTAGAATGGATCGTATGAACGAATTAGAATGGATCGTATGAACGAATTAGAATGGATCGTACGAATGAATTAGAATGGATACATTCGAGCAATTGAATTAGAATGGATCGTACGAATGAATTAGAATGGATCATAGGAATGAATTAGAATGGATCGTACGAATGGATTAGAACACATTGTACGAAAGAATTAGAATGGATCTTACAAATGAATTAGAATGGATACATTCGTGCGAATGAATTAGAATGGATCGTACGAATGAATTAGAATAGATCGTGCGAATGAATTAGAATGGATTGTGCGAATGAATTAGAATGGATCGTACGAATGAATTAGAATGGATACATTCATGCGAATGAATTAGAATGGATCGTATGAATGAATTAGAATGGATCGTACGAATAAATTAGAATGGATCGTACGAATGAAATAGAATGGATCCACCGAATGAGTTAGAATGGATCATACGAATGAATTAGAATGGATCGTACGAATGAATTAGAATGGATACATTCGAGCGAATGAATTAGAATAGATCGTAGGAATGAATTAAAATGGATCATACGAATGAATTAGAATGGATCGTGCGAATGAATTAGAATGGATTATACGATGAATTAGAATAGGTCGTTGGAATGAATTAGAATGGATCATACGAATGAATTAGAATGGATCGTGCGAATGAATTAGAATGGATTGTACGAATGAATTAGAATGGATACATTCGTACGAATGAATTAGAATGGATCGTACGAATGAATTAGAATGGATCATGCGAATGAATTTGATTGGATTGTACGAATGAATTAGAATGGATCGAACGAATGAATTAGAATGGATCATGCGAATGAATTAGAATAGATCATAGGAATGAATTAGAATGGATCATACGAATGAATTAGAATGAATCGTGCGAATGAATTAGAATGGATCACACGAATGAATTAGAATGGATCGTACGAACGAATTAGAATGGATCGTATGAACGGATTAGAATGGATCGTATGAACGAATTAGAATGGATCGTACGAATGAATTAGAATGGATACATTCGAGCGAATGAATTAGAATGGATCGTACGAATGAATTAGAATGGATCATAGGAATGAATTAGAATGGATCGTGCAAATGAATTAGAATGGATACATTCTTGCGAATGAATTAGAATGGATCGTAGGAATGAATTAGAATGGATCGTACGAATGGATTAGAATGGATCGTACGAATAAATTAGAATGGATCGTGCGAATGAATTAGAATGGATCGTACGAATGAATTAGAATGGATCCACCGAATGAGTTAGAATGGATCGTACGAATGAATTAGAATAGATCGTACGAATGAATTAGAATGGATCGTACGAATGAATTAGAATGGATTGTGCGAATGAATAAGAATGGATCGTATGAATGAATAAGAATGGTTCGTGCGAATGAATTAGAATGAATCGTATGAATGCATTAGAATGGATCGTACGAATGAATTAGAATGAATCGTACGATCCATTCTAATTCATTCGTCCGATTCATTCTAATTCATTCGCACGAATGTATCCATTCTAATTCATTCGTACAATCCATTCTAATTCATTCGCACGATCCATTCTAATTCATTCGTATGATCCATTCTAATTCATTCCTATGATCTATTCTAATTCATTCGCTCGAATGTATCCATTCTAATTCATTCGTACAATCCATTCTAATTCATTCGCACGATCCATTCTAATTTATTCGTATGATCCATTCTAATTCATTCCTATGATCTATTATAATTCATTCGCTCGAATGCATCCATTCTAATTCATTCGTACGATCCATTCTAATTCATTCGTATGATCCATTCTAACTCATTCGGTGGATCCATTCTAATTCATTCGTACGTTCCATTCTAATTTATTCGTACGATCCATTCTAATTCATTCGTACGATTCATTCTAATTCATTCGCACGAATGTATCCATTCTAATTCATTCGTACGATCCATTCTAATTCATTCGCACTATCCATTCTAATTCATTCGCACGATCCATTCTAATCCATTCGTACGATCCATTCTAATTCATTCGCACGAATGTATCCATTCTAATTCATTTGTACGATCCATTCTAATTCATTCGTAACGTTCTAATCCATTCGTACGATCCATTCTAATTCATTCCTATGATCCATTCTAATTCATTCGTACGATCCATTCTAATTAATTCGCTCGAATGTATGCATTCGTACTAATGCATTAGAATGGATGCATTCGTGCGACTGAATTAGAATGGATCGTACGAATGAATCAGAATGGATCGTACGAACGAATTAGAATGGATCGTACGAACGAATTAGAATGGATCGTACGAACGAATTAGAATGGATACATTCAAGCGAATGAATTAGAATGGATCGTACGAATGAATTAGAATGGATCATAGGAATGAAATAGAATGGATCGTGCAAATGAATTAGAATGGATACATTCGTGCGAATAAATTAGAATGGATCGTAGGAATGAATTAGAATGGATCGTACGAATGAATTAGAATGGTTACATTCGTGCGAATGAATTAGAATGGATCGTACGAATGGATTAGAATGGATCGTACGAATGGATTAGAATGGATCGTACGAATGAATTAGAATGGATCGTACAAATGAATTAGAAAGGTTATATTTGTGAGAATGAATTCGAATGGATCGTACGAATGCATTAGAATGGATCGTACGAATGGATTAGAATGGATCGTACGAATGAATTAGAATGGATCGTACGAATGAATTAGAATAGCTCATACGAATGAATTAGAATGAATCATACGAATGAATTAGAATGGTTACATTCGTGCGAATGAATTAGAATAGATCATACGAATGAATTAGAATGGATCGTACGAATGAATTAGAATGGATACATTCGTGCGAATGAATTAGAATGGATCGTATATTCGTGCAAATAAATTAGAGTGGATCGTACAAATGAATTAGAATGGATCGTACGAATGAGTTAGAATGGATCATGCGAATGAATTAGAATGGATCGTACGAATGAATTAGAATGTATCTACCGAATGAGTTAGAATGTATCATACGAATGAATTAGATTGGATCGTACGAATGAATTAGAATTCTAATTCATTCGCTCAAATGTATCCATTCTAATTCATTCGTACGATCCATTCTAATTCGTTCGTACGATCCATTCTAATTCGTTCGTACGATCCATTCTAATTCATTCGTATGATCCATTCTAATTCATTCCTATGATCTATTCTAATTCATTCGCTCGAATGTATCTATTTAAATTCATTCGTTCGATCCATTCTAATTCATTCGTACGATCCATTCAAATTCATTTGCATGATCTATTCTAATTCATTCGTACGATCCATTCTAAATCATTTGTACGATCCACTCTAATTCAGTCGTACGATCCATTCTAATCCATTCGTACGATCCTTTCGTACGATCCATTCTAATTCATTCGCACGAATGTAACCATTCTAATTCATTCGTACGATCTATTCTAATTCATTCCTACGATCCATTCTAATTCATTCGCACGAATGTATCCATTCAAATTCATTTGCACGATCTATTCTAATTCATTCCTATGATCCATTCTAATTCATTTGTACGATCTATTCTAATTCATTCGCTCGAATGTACCCATTCTAATTCATTCGTACGATCCATTCTAATTCGTTCATACGATACATTCTAATTCGTTCGTATGATCCATTCTAATTCGTTCGTACGATCCATTCTAATTCATTCGTCCGATCCATTCTAATTCATTCGCACGAATGTATCCATTCTAATTTATTCGTACGATCCATTCTAATTCATTCGTATGATCCATTCTAATTAATTCGCACGATCCATTCTAATTCAGTCGTATGAATGTATCCATTTTAATTCATTCGTACGATCCATTCTAATTCATTCATACGACAGATTCTAATTCATTCGCACGATGCATTCTAATTCATTCGTACGATCCATTCTAATTCATTCGTATGATCCATTCTAATTTATTCGTTCAAATATATCCATTCTAATTCATTCGCACAATCCATTCTAATTCATTCGCACGATCCATTCTAATTCATTCGTACGATCCATTCTAATTCATTCGTACGATCTATTCTAATTCATTCGTACAATCCATTCTAATTCAGTCGCATTAATGTATCCATTTTAATTCATTCGTACGATCCATTCTAATTCATTCGTACGATCTAATTCATTCGTACGATCCATTCTAATTCATTCGTACGATCCATTCTAATTCATTCGCACGATCCATTCTAATTCATTCGTACGATCCATTCTAATTCATTAGTATGATCCATTCTAATTTATTCGTTCAAATATATCCATTCTAATTCATTCGTACGATCCATTCTAATTCATGAGCACGATCCATTCTAATTCATTTATACGATCCATTCTAATTCATTCGTATGATCAATTCTAATTCATTCGTACGATCCATTCTAATTCATTTGTACGATCTATTCTAATTCATTCATATGATCCATTCTAATTTATTCGCACAAATGTATCCATTCTAATTCATTCGTACATTCGTACGATCCATTCTAATTCATTCGCACTATCCATTCTAATTCATTCGTACGATCCATTCTAATTCATTCGTACGATCCATTCTAATTAATTCGCACAAATGTATCAATTCTAATTCATTCATACGATCCATTCAAATTCAATCGTATGATCCATTCTAATTCATTCGTACGATCCATTCTAATTCATTCTCACGAATGTATCATACGAATGAATTAGAATGGATCATGCGAATGAATTAGAATGGATTGTGCGAATGAATTAGAATGGATCGTGCGAATGAATTAGAATGGATCGTACGAACGAATTAGAATGGATCATACGAACGAATTAGAATGGATCGTACGAACGAATTAGAATGGATCATGCGAATGAATTAGAATGGATACATTCGAGCGAATGAATTAGAATGGATCGTACGTATGAATTATAATGGATCCACCGAATGAGTTTGAATGGATCATACAAATGAATTAGAATGGATCGTACGAATGAATTAGAATGGATTGTGCGAATGAATTAGAATGGATCGTATGAATGAATAAGAATAGATCGTATGAATGGATTAGAATGGATTGTGCGATGCAATCTAATTTATTCTAATTCATTCGCACGAATGTTTCTAATTCATTCGCACGATCCATTCTAATTCATTCGTACGAACCATTCTAACTCATTCGCACGATCCATTCTTATTCATTCATACGATCCATTCTAATTCATTCGCACAATCCATTCTAATTCATTCGTACGATCCATTCTAATTCATTCGTATGATCCATTCTAACTCATTCGGTGGATCCATTCTAATTCATTCGTACGATCCATTCTAATTTATTTGCACGAATATATGATCCATTCTAATTCATTCGCACAAATATATCCATTCTAATTCATTCGTACGATCCATTCTTATTCATTCGTATGATCTATTCTAATTTATTCGCACAAATGTATCCATACTAATTCATTCGTTCGATCCATTCTAATTCATTTGCACGATCCATTCTAATTCATTCGCACAGATGTATCCATTCTAATTCATTCGTACAATCCATTCTAATTCATTCGCATGATCCATTCTAATTCATTCGTACGATCCATTCTAATTCATTTGTACGATCCATTCTAATTCATTCGTACGAATGTATCCATTCTAATTTATTCGTACGATCCATTCTAATTCATTTGCACGAATGTAACCATTCTAATTCATTCGTACGATCCATTCGTACGATCCATTCAAATTCATTCGCAAGAATGTATCCATTCTAATTCATTCGCACGATCAATTCTAATTCATTCGTACGATCCGTTCTAATTTATTCATACAATCCATTCTAATTCATTCGTACAATCCATTCTAATTTATTCGTACAAATGTATCTATTCTAATTCATTCTTACGATCCATTCTAATTCATTCGTACGATTTATTCTAATTCATTCGCACGATCCATTCTAATTCATTCGTATGATCCATTCTAATTCATTCGCACGAATGTATCCATTCTAATGCATTCGTACGATTCATTCTAATTCATTCACACGATCCATTCTAATTCATTCATACGATCCATTCTTATTCATTCATACGATCCATTCTAATTCATTCGCACAATCCATTCTAATTCATTCATACGATCCATTGTAATTCATTCGTATGATCCATTCTAACTCATTCGGTGGATCCATTCTAATTCATTCGCACAATCCATTCTAATTCATTCGTACGATCCATTGTAATTCATTCGTATGATCCATTCTAACTCATTCGGTGGATCCATTCTAATTCATTCGTACGATCCATTCTAATTCATTCGCACGATCCATTCTAACTCATTCGTACGATCCATTCTAATTCATTTGTACGATCCATTCTAATTTATTTGCACGAATATATGATCCATTCTAATTCATTCGCACAAATGTATCCATTCTAATTCATTCGTACGATCCATTCTAATTCATTCGTATGATCTATTGTAATTCATTCGCACGAATGTAACCATTCTAATTCATTCGTACGATTCATTCTAATTCATTCGTATGAGCTATCCTAATTCATTCGTACGATCCATTCTAATCCATTCGTACAATCCATTCTAATTCATTCGTACGATCCATTCTAATTCATTATCGCAAATGTAACCTTTCTAATTCAATTGTACGATCCATTCTAATTCATTCGTACGATCCATTCTAATCCATTCGTACGATCCATTCTAATCTATTCGTATGATCCATTCTAATTCATTCGCACGAATGTAACCATTCTAATTCATTCGTACGATCCATTCTAATTTATTCCTATGATACATTCTAATTTATTCGTACGATCCATTCTAATTCATTCGCACGAATGTATCCATTCTAATTCATTCGTACGATCCATTCTAATTCATTCGTACGATTCATTCTAATTCATTCGTACGATCCATTCTAATGCATTCGTACGATTCATTCTAAATCATTCGCACGATCCATTCTAATTCATTCGTATGATCCATTCTAATTTATTTGCACGAATATACGATCCATTCTAATTTATTCGCAAGAATGTATCCATTCTAATTCATTCGTACAATCCATTCTAATTTATTCGTACAAATGTATCAATTCTAATTCATTCGTACGATCCATTCTAATTCATTTGTACGATTCATTCTAATTCATTCGCATGATCCATTCTAATTCATTCGTACTATCCATTCTAATTCATTCGCACGAATGTATCCATTCTAATGCATTCATACGATTCATTCTAATTCATTCGCACGATTCATTCTAATTCATTCGTACGATCCATTCTTATTCATTCATACGATCCATTCTAATTCATTCGCACAATCCATTCTAATTCATTCGTACGATCCATTCTAATTCATTCGTATGATCCATTCTAACTCATTCGGTGGATCCATTCAAATTCATTCGTACGATCCATTCTAATTCATTCGCACGATCCATTCTAACTCATTCGTACGATTCATTCTAATTCATTTGTACGATCCATTCTAATTTATTTGCACGAATATACGATCCATTCTAATTCATTCGCACAAATGTATCGAATGTAACCATTCTAATTCATTTGTACGTTCATTCTAATTCATTCGTATGAGTTATTCTAATTCATTCGTACGATCCATTCTAATTCATTCGTATGATCCATTCTAATCCATTCGTACGATCCATTCTAATACATTCGTACGATCCATTCTAATTCATTCGTACGATCCATTCTAATTCATTCTCACAAGTGTAACCTTTCTTATTCATTTGTACGATCCATTCTAATTCATTCATACGATCCATTCTAATCCATTCGTACGATCCATTCTAATCCATTCGTACGATCCATTCTAATTCATTCGCACGAATGTAACCATTCTAATTCATTCGTATGATCCATTCTAATTCATTCTTATGATCCATTCTAATTCATTCGTACGATCCATTCTAATTCATTCGCACGAATGTATCCATTCTAATTCATTCGCACGATCCATTCTAATTCATTCGTACGATCCATTCTAATTCATTCGTACGATTCATTCTAATTCATTCATACGATCCATTCTAATGCATTCGTACGATTCATTCTAATTCATTCGCACGATCTATTCTAATTCATTCGTATGATCCATTCTAATTTATTTGCATGAATATACGATCGATTCTAATTTATTCGCAAGAATGTATCCATTCTAATTCATTCGTACAATCCATTCTAATTTATTCGTACAAATGTATCCATTCTAATTCATTCATACGATCCATTCTAATTCATTCGTACGATTCATTCTAATTCATTCGCACGATCCATTCTAATTTATTCGTACGATCCATTCTAATTCATTCGCACGAATGTATCTATTCTAATGCATTCGTACGATTCATTCTAATTCATTCGCACGATCCATTCTAATTCATTCGTACGATCCATTCTTATTCATTTATATGATCCATTCTAATTTATTCGCACAATCCATTCTAATTCATTCGTACGATCCATTCTAACTCATTTGTATGATCCATTCTAACTCATTCGATGGACCCATTCTAATTCATTCGTACGATCCATTCTAACTCATTCGTACGATCCATTCTAATTCATTTGTATGATCCATTCTAATTTATTTGCACGAATATACGATCCATTCTAATTCATTCGTACGATCCATTCGTACGATCCATTCAAATTCATTCGCAAGAATGTATCCATTCTAATTCATTCGCACGATCAATTCTAATTCATTCGTACGATCCGTTCTAATTTATTCATACAATCCATTCTAATTCATTCGTACAATCCATTCTAATATATTCCTACAAATGTATCTATTCTAATTCATTCGTACGATCCATTCTAATTTATTCGTACGATTCATTCTAATTTATTCGTACGATCCATTCTAATTCATTCTTACGATCTATTCTAATTCATTCGCATGATCCATTCTAATTCATTCGTACGATCCATTCTAATTCATTCGTACAATCCATTCAAATTTATTCGTACGATGCAATCTAATTCATTTGCACAAATGTATCTATTCTAATTCATTCGTACAATGCGTTCTAATCCATTCGTACGATCCATTCTAATCCATTCGTACGGTCCATTCTAATTCATTCGCACGAATGCAACCATTCTAATTCATTGATATGATCCATTCTAATTCATTCGTACGATCCATTCTAATTCATTCGTATGATCCATTCTAATTCATTCGTACGATCCATTCTTATTCATTCATACGATCCATTCTAATTCATTCGCACAATCCATTCTAATTCATTCGTACGATCCATTCTAATTCATTCGTATGATCCATTCTAACTCATTCGGTGGATCCATTCTAATTCATTCGTACGATCTATTCTAATTCATTCGCATGATCCATTCTAATTTATTCGTACGATCCATTCTAATTCATTCGTACGATCTATTCTAATTCATTCGTATGATCCATTCTAATTCATTCATACGATCCATTCTAATTCATTCGTACACTCCATTCTAATTCATTCGTCCGATCCATTCTAATTCATTCGCACGAATGTATCTATTCTAATTCATTCGTACGATCCATTCTAATTCATTCACACGATCAGTTCAAACTCATTCGTATGATCCATTCTAATTCATTCCTACGATCTATTCTAATTCATTCGACCGAATGTATCCATTCTAATTCATTCGTTCGATCCATTCTAATTCATTCGTACGATCCATTCAAATTCATTCGCATGATCCATTCTAATTTATTCGTACGATCCATTCTAATTCATTCTCACGAATGTAACCTTTCTAATTCATTTGTATGATCCATTCTAATTCATTCGTACGATCCATTCTAATCCATTCGTACGATCCATTCTAATCCATTCGTACGATCCATTCTAATTTATTCGTACAATTCATTCTAATTCATTCTCATAAATGTAACCTTTCTAATTCATTTGTACGATCCATTCTAATTCATTCGTACGATCCATTCTAATCCATTCGTACGATCTATTCTAATCTATTCGTACGATCCATTCTAATTCATTCGCACGAATGTAACCATTCTAATTCATTCGTACGATCCATTCTAATTCATTCCTACAATCCATTCTAATTCATTCACACGAATGTATCCATTCAAATTCATTTGCACGATCCATTCTAATTCATTCCTATGATCCATTCTAATTCATTCGTACGATCCATTCTAATTCATTCGCTCGAATGTTTCCATTCTAATTCATTCGTACGACCCATTCTAATTCATTCCTACGATCCATTCTAATTCATTAGCAAATTAGAATGGATCGTACGAATGAATTAGAATGGATCGTTCGAATGAATTAGAATTGATCGTACGATCTATTCTAATTCATTCGTATGATCAATTCTAATTCATTCGCACGATCTATTCTAATTCATTCGTACGATCCATTCTAATTCATTTGCACGAATGTAACCATTCTAATTCATTCGTACGATCCATTCTAATTCATTCCTACGATCCATTCTAATTCATTCGCACGAATGTATCCATTCTAATTCATTTGCACGATCCATTCTAATTCATTCCTATGATCCATTCTAATTCATTCGTACGATCCATTCTAATTCATTCGCTCGATTGTATCCATTCTAATTCATTCGTACGATTCATTCTAATTCATTCACACGATCCATTCTAATTCATTCTCACAAATGTAACCTTTCTAATTCATTTGTACGATCCATTCTAATTCATTCGTATGATCCATTCTAATCCATTCGTACGATCCATTCTAATTCATTCGCATGAATGTATCCATTCTAATGCATTCGTACGATTCATTCTAATTCAATCGCACGATCCATTCTAATTCATTCGTACAATCCATTCTAATTCATTCGTCCGATCCATTCTAATTCATTCGCACGAATGTATCCATTCTAATTCATTCGTACGATCCATTCTAATTCATTTGCATGAATGTATCCATTCTAATTCATTCGTACGATCCATTCTAATGCATTCGTACGATCCATTCTAATTCATTCGCACGATCCATTCTAATTCTTCCATATGATCCATTCTAATTCATTCGCACCAATGTATCCATTCTAGTTCATTCGTACGCTCCATTCTAATTCATTCGTACGCTCCATTCTTATTCATCGCACAAATGTATCCATTCTAATTTATTCGTACGATCCATTCAAATTCAATCGTATGATCCATTCTAATTCATTCGCACGATCAATTCTAATTCATTCGTTCGATCTATTCTAATTCATTCGCACGAATGTATCCATTCTAATTCATTCGTATGATCTATTCAAATTCATTCGCATGATCCATTCTAATTCATTCGTACGATCCATTCTAATCCATTCGTACGATCCATTCTAATCCATTCGTACGATCCATTAGAATGGATCATACGAATGAATTAGAATAGATCGTAGGAATGAATTAGAATGAATCATACGAATGAATTAGAATGGATCGTGCGAATGAATTAGAATGGATCGTACGAATGAATTAGAATGGATTGTACGAATGAATTAGATCGTACGAATGAATTAGAATGGATCGTACGAATTAATTAAAATGGATCGTACGAATGCATTAGAATGGATACATTCGTGCGAATGAATTTGAATGGATCGTACGAATGAATTAGAATGGATCGTACGAATGGATTAGAATTGATACATTCGTGCGAAAGAATTAGAATGGAACGTAGGAATGAATTAGAATAGATCATACGAATGAATTTGAATGGATCGTACGAATGGATTAGAATGGATTCGTACAATGCATTCTAATTCATTCGTACGATTTATTCTAATTTAGTCGTATGAGCTATTCTAATTCATTCGTACGATCCATTCTAATGAATTAGTACGATTCATTCTAATTCATTCGTACGATCCATTCTAATTCATTCGTACGATCCATTCTAATTCATTCGCACGAATGTATCTATTCTAATGCATTCGTACGATCCATTATAATTCATTCGTATGATCCATTCTAATTCATTCGTACGATCCATTCTAATTCATTCGCTCGAATGTATCCATTCTAATTCATTCGTACGATCCATTCTAATTCATTCCTACGATCTCTTCTAATTCGTTCGTAGGATCCATTCTAATTCATTCGTACAATCCATTCTAATTCATTCGTACGATCCATTCTAATTCATTCGTACGATCCATTCTAACTCATTCGGTGGATCCATTCTAATTCATTCGTACGATCCATTCTAATTCATTTGCATGATCCATTCTAACTCATTTGTACGATCCATTCTAATTCATTTGTACGATCCATTCTAATTTATTTGCACGAATATTCGATCCATTCTAATTCATTCGAACAAATGTATCCATTCTAAATCATTCGTACGATCCATTCTAATTCATTCGTATGATCCATTCTAATTCATTCACATTATCCATTCTAATTCATTCGTACGATCCATTCTAATTCATTCGCATGAATATATCTATTCTAATTCATTCGTATGATCCATTCTAATTTATTCGTACGATCCATTCTAATTCATTCGTACAATCTATTCTAATTCATTCGCATGATCCATTCTAATTCATTCGTACGATCCATTCTAATTCATTCGTACAATCCATTCAAATTCATTCGAACGATGCAATCTAATACATTCGCACGAATATATCCATTCTAATTCATTCGTACGATCCTTTCTAATTCATTCGCACGATCCATTCTAATTCTTTCATATGATCCATTCTAATTCATTCGTACGATCCATTCTAATTCATTCGTACGATCCATTCTAATTCATTCATATGATCAATTCTAATTCATTCGCACGATCCATTCTAATTCATTCGTACGATCCATTCCAATCCACTCGTACGATCCTTTCTAATCCATTCGTACAATCTGTTGGGGGTGATTGAAACCCGATCAGGAGTTCGCTCTCCCGTGCTCACCCAGTCATCTTGACAGGGAGCGGGATCCACATTGGGCTGAAGGGGCCCAGGGCAAGTTCGTTCAGAAGCTCGTTAAGTTTGCTTAGGAGCTCGCCCAGGAGCTCACCCAAAGTTCGCCCAGGAGCTCGCCCAAAAGCTCGCTCTCACAGCCCGTGAGGAGCTCGCCCCGCTTGGAGCTGGATGGACACCTTGTATCTGAGTGCAGCTCGCCCCGCCAAGAGCTGGCGTTCCCCCAGACCCCGCAGGAGCACGACCAAATTCTGTAAATGGCTTAGACAAAGAGCGCGAAGGAGCTCGCCAATGCTCGCTCAGGAGCTCGCCAAAAGCTCGCTCAGGAGCTCGCCAAAGCTCGCTCAGGAGCTCGCCCAAGCTTGCTCAGGAGCTCGCCAATGCTCGCTCAGGAGCTCGCCAATGTTCGCTCAGGAGCTCGCCAATGCTCGCTCAGGAGCTCGCCAAATGCTCGCTCAGGAGTTCGCCAATGCTCGCTCAGGAGCTCGCCAATGCTCGCTCAGGAGCTCGCCAATGTTCGCTCAGGAGCTCGCCAATGCTCGCTCAGGAGCTCGCCAAATGCTCGCTCAGGAGCTCGCCAATGCTCGCTCAGGAGCTCGCCAAATGCTCGCTCAGGAGCTCGCCAATGCTCGCTCAGGAGCTCGCCAATGCTCGCTCAGGAGCTCGCCAATGCTCGCTCAGGAGCTCGCCCGAGCTCGCTCAGGAGCTCGCCAAGCTCGTCCAGACCCCTGTTTATCGAAGAGGTCGCTCCTGCGAGGTCCGACTCTTGATAAAAGTGGAGGGAAGGACGGAGCAACGGAGGATGAGCTCGCCTTAGCTTCCCACCTGAGGTCGCCCACAATAGAGCAGCATAAGGGTTACCAGGTGTCAAGCACCCACTGAAGCTACGTGGACGTTTGCAGTCCATGGAAGCCCATCGGAGTCGGTTTGAAACCTCCCAGACTTGAACATTCTAGAAGATTCCCCTGGCGGCAACAGAACAGCAGCAGCTGTCCCCCACTACTTCGTCAGGCGAGCTAGACGACAAAGAATGTCAGGAGCTCAAGTACCAAGGACTGTCAGATCCACGTGAGCCACCACGTGGGGGCCTAGAAGGTGCCGGAAATAGCTTCCACGCGTCGTAACTAGATAGGTCGCCCATGTCTATAAATACACACCCCCAGGCTCCAAAGTACAGGTTCGAAATCCCTTTCCCTACCACTTTGGTATACAACAGCTCTCCGTTGTGCTACCGTGACTGACTTGAGCGTCGGAGGGTCTGCGCTCCTAAGGGAGCCAGCCGTTCTCACGTTTCTCTTTTCTTGGTCTTACAGGTTGCTCGCAAGGACCAAGAAAAATCCCCCAAACATTTGGCGCCGTCTGTGGGATTTCGAACTGGTTCCTGTGAGAACGCCCACGACCATACGGCTGTGCGTCAACGGCCTTAGAAACCCCAAAGATGGCTCCGGCGACAAGGGGGCGTAGGCGGGCGAGGGCCCGTATGGGGTCTGTGCACAGCGAACCCCCCGCTGAGACTCCCCAGCCCTTTGTCCCGCTCAGTGACCAGCTCCTGTTGGAGATGTTGGCCACCCAGCGGGCGATGATGGAGGAGTTGACGCGCTTGCGTCAGGCTCCGGCGGCTAGCCGGCGGTCAGGACCTTCGAGGCCCGCGTCCCCCGCGCGACCTCCCGTCTCCTTGCGTCTGCCCACGACCGCCCCAGCACGGCGAACTTCCCGACCGGAGCCCCCGGTTGAGAGGACGGCCGTGCGTGGAGCGAAGGAGACCCCGCTCACAAGGTTGCAGAAGCTTGTAACACAGCGGTCCAGCAACCAGGCGACCTCGCGTGCAACCATCCCTCGCCGACGTAGCCGGAGCGTCGACTCTGACGGATCGGAGGCGAGGTCTCAAGAGAGGGATCGCGACCCGCGTCATCGGCGACGAGGGAAAGAGCCTGCGGTGACTCTACCTTCCGAACCTCGAGAGGTGACGGCCTCTCACAGACCAACCGCCTCGCTGAAGGGATCCGCGCGCGAGCAGCCAAGAGGCCGCCGATTGGTGGCTCCCGAGGGTCGCCGTGGGGTGGATCCGACCCTTCCTAGAGGGAGTGCGCACGAGCGCCTAGGACCTGCGCAGTCGCCTTTGGGATTTCTCCCCGGGCACTGGCAGCAACCTAATGTGCCAGTGGATTTACTGGAGGACCTCGCCGCCCACGGAGGAAGCTCGCCTTTCACCAGCGAGGTCCATCAAGGGGGTTTTCCTCACCACTGGACCCCCCCAAAGTTTGTATTGTTCGACGGGTCGCAAGATCCCGTCGACCATCTTTTGGCCTACAGGAAACTTCTATTTTTCCGGGACCAGGACCATGTCCTGTGTCGCGCGTTTCCAAGCAGTCTGACCGGATCGGCATTGAATTGGTTCCACAAGCTGCCGTCCGGCGTGATCCCCAACTTTCCAACTCTCTCTAGGTTATTCCTGGAGCAGTATCGCTGCAACAGGCAGCCCCCGAAGAGGATCGAATCTCTGTTCACTCTGTCCATGGGAGCTCGCGAAACGCTCCGATGCTTCGCAACGCGATTCCGAAGCGCTTACCTCGCTCTGGAAGACGCGGCGGGCCAGGATCGTACCGCGGTGAGCGCCTTCAGAAGCGCCCTCCCCGAGGGGGGCAAGCTTCATGACGCCTTGGTGATCAAGGACCCTCGCACAATGGTCGAACTGTTCGCCCTGGTCCAGCAGCACATCAAGCTCGAGGATGCGGTGCTAGATCGGAAGGGAAAGGCGGTAGAACAGTGACCTCCTCCAGCTTTGCGACCTCTTGTCGTTAAAGCCGTGGAGAGGAGGGAGGTGCCACTTGCGGTACCCTTGCCCGGACCGGCTGCAGCTCCTGCAATACAGCCCGCTGAAGCACCCGCGGCGGTCGCTGGAAGGCCGGCGAACTGGCGCTTGCCTCCGGGACCCGGGGAGCAGGACTTCACCGTGCTGACTCACTCGCCAGGGCAAATTTTCCATCAGATTCGGAATGAGCCTTTCTTCCAGTATCCGCCACCCCTACAGGTCGGAGAGCCCGGCTCTACCGACAACTCGCGGCGATGCGCTTTTCATCGAAGCCCTGGGCATCACACTAATAGATGCCGGGCTCTGAAAAACCACCTGGAGGACTTGATCGCGCTGGGGCATCTGACCCAATTCATCTCGCCCCCAAGGAGGTTCGAGGTGATTCCAGAACAAGCTCCTCGGGAGGGAGATCGCCCAGGACTCGCGGAGCCCGCCTTACCTCCTCCTCCCCCGGGAGGACCGGCGATCTGCCACACCATTAGCGGGAGGTTGAGCGGCCCCAGATCAAGTAATGAAGCCCGCCGGCGAGTAAGGGAGATGGAGCGGGCGCAGAAGGTATTTTCTGTCTCCCTAACTCCTACTTTACTTCAAGCACCAAGGATGGAAGCCCGCGATTTCCTCTGGTTTTCAGAGGATGACATGGCTGGGGTTGTCACGCCCCATAATGACCCCCTCGTCATACGCCTGATGATGGCAAACATCGAGGTGAGGCGAGCTCTAGTAGATTCAGGAAGCGCCGTTGACATCCTTTTCCTGTCGGCCTACCTGCGAATGGGGTTGAGACTCGTCGACTTGTCTCCCTCGACGAGCTCCCTCAGTGGCTTCACCGGAGAGGTCGCCAAAGTAGCGGGAGAGATAACCCTTACCGTGACAGCGGGCCCGGAAGCTCGCCAAGTCCGCTTCGCGGTAGTTGACGGGAGTTCGGCCTTTAACGCCATCCTCGGGCGGCCTTGGTTAAGGCAGATGAAGGCGGTGTCGTCACCCAACCATCAGGCCCTCAAATTCCCGACAGCGAGCGGGATTATAGTCATTCGGGGAGATCAAGTAATCGCGACCAGATGCGAGCAAGATGCTCCTCACCTCATGGACTTGGAAGTCGCGAGGCCAAGAGGCCCGCGCCATCCTAGCAATTACC
Source organism: Chamaelirium japonicum (assembly GCA_947650365.1). NCBI lineage: Eukaryota > Viridiplantae > Streptophyta > Magnoliopsida > Liliales > Melanthiaceae > Chamaelirium > Chamaelirium japonicum. The sequence continues at coordinate 148,527 of CANTAL010000295.1, forward strand.
GCTCGCAACGGCCGAGCTCCCGGGGAGCCCGCCGGGGACCTCCTCGCCTTATTCCCCTGCTCCATCCCCGGGTGGGAGCGGTGCGGACCTTAAGTCGAAGGATGGTCGCCTGACAACCCCCAGGAGAGGAAGTTTTCCGGTGGCCGAACCACTTCAAGAGATCGACGTGGGCGGCGCAGAAGGGCCAAGAATTGTTAGTCTTGGGACCTCGTTAACCGAGGGCGAGGTCCAAGCCATAACCAGCTTGCTCAGGGAATACCGCGACGTATTCGCCTGGAGCTTCGCGGACATGCCAGGGATTGACCCGGAGGTCGCCTGTCATCGTCTGCATATCGCGAAGGAGTTCTCGCCGGTCAAGCAGAAAGCTCGGCACATACCTGCAGCGAAGTCCGTTGCAGTGGCGGCAGAGATAGATAAGCTGGAGCGAGCCGGCTTCATCCGCGAGGCACATTTCCCCGAGTGGATCTCCAATATCGTGGCGGTGCCTAAGAAGAGCGGAGCGGTCAGAGTGTGCATCGACTTCTCCGACCTCAACAAGGCATGCCCGAAGGACGGATTTCCTCTTCCGAGAATCGGCGCACTGGTTGATGCAGCTGTCGGGTTCCGAGCTCTGTCCTTCATGGATGGATACTCAGGGTATAACCAAATACCCCTCCATCCTGAAGATCAGGAGAAGACCGCTTTCTACTCCGGAGCGGGCTACCAGAAGCTCTACTGCTATCGAGTGATGCCCTTCGGACTCAAGAACGCTGGAGCGACCTACCAAAGGTTAGTCACTCGCATGTTTAAAAATCAGATCGGCAGAAATGTCGAGGTCTATGTTGACGACCTTCTGGTAAAAAGTCGAGAGCGAGGAGGGCATGTTGCCGACCTCCGCGAAACCTTCGAGATATTGAGAAAGTTTCAAATGAGGCTGAACCCGACGAAGTGCGCATTCGGGGTGACTTCGGGGAAATTCCTCGGGTACCTGGTCACCCACAGGGGGATCGAGGCCGACCCTGGGCAAATCCGAGCACTTGTCGAAATGCCCGCACCGAGAACCCGGCAAGAAGTCCAGAGATTGAGCGGACGAATCGCCGCGCTCAACCGGTTTATATCTAAATCCTCAGACAATTGCCGACCTCTTTTCGAGCTGCTGCGAAAAGGAGCGAGCATTTGCTGGGATGAAAGTTGCGAGCGCGCCTTTCAGAAGATCAAGGATTATCTCGCGAGCCCGCCCATCCTAGCAGCACCAAAAGATGGCGCCGAGCTTGGCGTGTATCTCGCGGTCACGGAGAACGCCGTAAGTGGGGTCTTGGTAGTAGAAGAAGCAAAGGTAGAGCGGCCTGTCTATTTTGTGAGCCACACGATGCTTCCCGCCGAGCTCCGGTATCGACCAATCGAGAAGGTCGCTTTGGCTTTGGTCCTTACCGCGAGGAAGCTTCACCCCTACTTCTCGGCGCATACCGTCAAAGTCATCACGGAGCACCCCCTAAAGAGCGCCCTCTCCAGGCCTTCGGTAGCCGGCAGGTTGTATCGATGGTCTGCCGAGCTCGCCGCCTATGGATTGGAGTATGTCCCTCGAGTTGCTGTCAAAGGGCAGGTTCTCGCCGATTTCTTAGCAGACTTCCCCATAGAAGAGCCAGTCCAGTACCAGGAGGATGAGCCAACTGAGGCACACCCTGGGAAGGCGAGGTTCTTGGACAACCAAGGCGAGCGTCCTCCAAATGAGCATCCAGAGGCGATGGGATGGAAATTGTTTGTCGATGGTTCCTCCAACGCTTTGGGAGCGGGGATCGGGGTCGCTCTGATCGCCCAAGAGGTGCTGCTCGAGAAATCAGTCCGGCTGGATTTCGCCGCTACTAACAATGAAGCAGAGTACGAGGCGTTACTGGCAGGTCTGGAGCTCGCTCAAGAGGTAGGCGCCAAACGCTTAAAAGTCTTTAGTGATTCCCAGCTAATTATTTGCCAAATCAATGGGGAGTACGCCTCCCGGGATGCACGAATGGCGATCTACGTTGATCTGGTGAAAAGCAAGGCCGCGGAGTTCGAAAAGATCTCTTTCGAGCAAATTCCGCGAGCCGATAATAGGCGAGCTGATGCCTTGGCAAACGCCGCCTCCTTGCTGGGAACATCGGAAGCTCGCCATATTCTCATTGAAGTCCAGAATCAGTCTCGGCTCCAGCTGGCGGAGCTTGCAGTTAACCAAGTTTCTGCCGACGTATCTCCTGGCGGGTGGATTGCTCTCATTCTTCGTTTCCTTCAGAAGGGCGAGCTTCCCGAAGGTAAAGAGGAAGCCCGGCGATTGGAGAAATGCGCTGGTCGCTATCTCATTCGTTGGGATCGCCTTTTTCGGAGGTCGTTTGGCGGGCCAAACCTTCGTTGCATCGAAAGCCCGGAGACCGAAGAAGTTCTGAATTGCATCCACTCTGGCGAGCTGGGAAACCACGCTGGTGGGCGATCCTAGCTGCGAAAGTTCGAAGGCAAGGGTACTGGTGGCCCACTCTGGAGCAGGACGCTTTGAAGACCGCTCAGAGGTGCATCCAATGCCAGAAGCACGCCACGATGAACCATATGCCTGCAGAAGAGCTGCACCCTCTGGCGAGCCCCTGGCCTTTCCAGCAATGGGGGTTGGACATTGTGGGACCTTTCCCTGTGTCTACCCGACAGAAGAAATTCATCTTAGTAGCTACGGACTACTTCACCAAATGGGTGGAAGCGGTCCCGCTAGCTAAGATTGGTGAGAAGCAAGTCAAAGACTTCCTTTGGAAGAATATTTTCTGTCGCTTTGGGCTACCCCGAGTGCTCATCACCGACAATGGTCGCCAGTTCGACAATCGCTTGATCAGAAGCTTTTGCATCGAATACGGGGTCGACCTAAGGTTCTCGTCTCCGAGATACCCTCAAAGCAACGGGCAGGCCGAAGCAACGAACCGAGTAATCCTAGATAACCTCAAGAAAAGGTTGGAAGGAAAGAAAGGACTATGGGAGCAGGAGCTCGACGGCGTGCTGTGGGCCTATCGTACCACTCCACGTCGCTCGACCGGCGAATCGCCTTTCAGCCTGACTTACGGGTGTGAAGCCGTGCTGCCCATCGAAGCCGAGCTGCCAACGGAAAGAAAGCTTGCTGCAGGTGAGGTCGATAACGACGTTCTGCTCGCCGACTCCCTAGACCAGCTCGAAGAAAGACGAGAGCGCGCCAATCTACATCTCGCTGGATACCGACAAGAAATGAAGCGCGCCTATGACAAAAGAGTCCGCCATCGGGCATTCAAAGCCGGGGACATGGTGATGAGAAAGGTGTTCGCAAACACGCAGGAGCCTAATGCAGGGAAGCTCGCGGCGAACTGGGAGGGTCCCTACATAATACACGAAGCGCGTGGCTCGGGGGCTTACCAGTTGATGACCGCTGAAGGCGATTTGTTAGAGCGGCCTTGGAATGCTTTGCACCTTCGCAAGTTCTATGCCTAAGTGAATTTTTGTAAATTATCGTTTGAAGTTATGAATGAATGATGGGATTTTCCACAACGAACTCCACCCGGAAGCTCGCTGCACCAAGAGCTCGCTTGATCTACAAAGCAGTCCGCCGTTGTGCGGACTTAAAGCAAGACCGGGATCCTCAGAGGCGGCCAGTGGGCGACCTTGAGCTTCCCGGGGCAGTCCGCCGTTGTGCGGACTTAAAGCAAGACCGGGATCCTCAGAGGCAGCCAGTGGGCGACCTTGAGCTTCCCGGGGCAGTCCGCCGTTGTGCGGACTTAAAGCAAGACCGGGATCCTCAGAGGCAGCCAGTGGGCGACCTTGAGCTTCCCGGGGCAGTCCGCCGTTATGCGGACTTAAAGCAAGACCGGGATCCTCAGAGGCAGCCAGTGGGCGACCTTGAGCTTCCCGGGGCAGTCCGCCGTTGTGCGGACTTAAAGCTAGACCGGGATCCTCAGAGGCAGCCAGTGGGCGACCTTGAGCTTCACGGGGAAGTCCGGTGCCCAAGAGGACTCTAAGCCTAACTAGGATCCTTCGCGTTCACCTGCCATGAACGGAAGCATCCTGGCGTTGGCGTACCCCTCGAAGGGCGAGCCCGCCGAACAGGACCATCGAGAGAAATTAACCGGGCAGGGGGCAGCTAGCACTTATTAGTTTTCTTTTAAAATAAAAATGGTTTAAGTCTCTGAGTGTAGGGAAGTTTTTGAAGTCTTTTGGTTTGCTTAAACGTTTTCCGGGCTCAGAGACTTGTCGAGTTTTTGCGAGCATGCCGAGTTTTTCGTATTGCATATGTTTTAAAAATAAAGAGATTGAATCGAATTAGCCGCCTCACCCGGGGTATCACTCTCGAGGTCGCTGTGAACTCCTAGAGCGGACTCGTGAGCAACGCAAAGAAAGATAAAAAGACACAACGTCGAGCTTAATAAGATGAAAATTTTATTGATAGACGAGAATTACAAAAACAGTTGCAAAACTGCGAGCTCAAGGCTTGCTTGTCTCCGCCCCACTGTCGTCTCCTCGGCGCCGCTTCTTCGACCTTTCGGTCTTGTATTTCTCCACAGCGGCCAGGGCGCCTTTCTTGAGGAGATCGTCCAGTTGAGTTTGGAGGCGGTCTTGCTGAGCCCGAAGGCCGTTGGCGTGCGTCTCCTTCAAGGCAGCGATCTCCGTCTTCAGAGCAGCAACCTCGCCTTGAAGTTGAGCCGCCTCCCGCTGCGCGACCTCCCGGGCGGACACAGCTTCGTCTCGCTCCGCCTTGGCCTTGAAGAGGGCGGTAGCGGACAGGCCTTTGGCTACCTCGGCCATGGCGAGGCCTGACGCCAGGGTTTTGACCCTGCGGTGCAGTGCCTCTGACTCCGCCTTCAGCTCCTCGGAGCCCTTGGCTAGCTGGAGCTCGTGGATGTGCTCGTCCACCTTGCGCTCAGACCCCCGAAGGGAATCATCGAACAAAGCGGCCAGCGCCTTCCCGGCCCCAGCAACCTCCGCGGCCAGCGCCTGGCTCTGCTTCTCCGCCTGCATAAGAAAGGTAAAGAGGTTAGCAAGAATTGAGACTAAAATTTACCCAGACAGGTGCGGAGCGTACCTCGGCCAGGCGCTCGCTTATAGAAGCGAAGGGAGCTCGCGCGAAAACGTTGCGGCCCAGCAGCTGCCGCACGTAGTGGGGCGCCCTCCCTTCCTCCACAGAGGAACCCGCGCTGGGACCGCCGGGAGCTCCGGAAAGAGGGGGCACGCCGGGAGGAGTGGGGGCTATCACCTCCCCCGGGCGAGCTCCGGCTCCTGGCGGGCTCGGAGGGTCCGCCGTGGCCCCCTTGGCCTCCGACTCCGAGCTGAAGGACTCGGAATCGGAGCCAATGTCTACGAAACTCGGGGACCTGTAGACCAGGTCCCCTAAGCCCTGCTGGGAGCCCGCTCCCTCCTGACCCTCTGCAGGAGGCGAGGTCGGAGGGGCGGGGGCTGGAGCGGCCTCCGGTGTAAAGGCCGCGGGAGGAGGAGCCGACACCGGCAAGGAGGTCGCAGCAACGGCGTCTGACTCGCCCTGCTGGATCCCTGCCCCGTCGACGGGAGATGGCGGCTCCTGCCCGCTTGACCCCGCCCCTGGTACGGGAGCTGATGGAGTCGCGGGCTTCTCCACTTGGGCGGAAGCAGAAGGCTCCGCCTGGGAAGGCTGAGGAGCGGGCTCTTCCTCCTCGGGGCCTGAGGCCTCTTCCGCGGAGTCCGTCCAGCTGGGCTCCGAGTACAAGCCCGCCTCCTCCAGCGCTTTCTGCCGTTGCGCCGCCTGGACGTTAGAAGGCGCGGGCCCCGCACGCTTGGCCTTCTTCTTCCCGCGCGCCTCCATCTCCGGCGTCATCACTGCTACACGAAGCGGCACGGTCAGATCGCCCGGAAAGTAGCCCATTAAAATTTGAGCCATCCCGGATTCGACTTCCGCCATGGTTAGCGGGAGGTCGATGTTCGGGTCGTCGGGCTCGACCATTTGGATCTTTCGGCGGACTATGGGAGTTGGGGCAGTGGGCTGACCTGGGCCGGCGTCCGGGCGAGGAGGTGGCGGGGGAGCGGCGGCTTCACCCTGGCGGAGCATCTCTAGGGTGTCGGGGTCGTCGAAGCGGATGGGCGAGGCCCGCCTCCGTGCTACCTTCTTGCGGGGGTTGCCTCCGGAGCTCCCTGCCCCCTTGCTGGCCCCTTTAGAGGGAGGAGGGGCGTTCTGCATCGGCGGAATAGCGCCGACCTCCTCCTCTTTCTTCTTCCGGACCACTTTCTGCTTCAGCAGAATAGCGCCGGTCTTCCCGTCCTTCAGCTGGAAGGCGAAGTCGGGAGCGGTGATCTTCTCTGGAGTCCGCCCACCAAGGTAGTGGAGGATCGCCTCGTCCAGAGACTTCTCCCGATCGGGAGCGATGCACTTCTTCTTCCCCGCCTTGTAGAAGGAGATCTCCCGGAAGACCGCCGTCGGAGGAACCCCAGGGTGAGCCGGGACTCCGCTGTGCCGCCCGCGCCAGTTGCCAACCGCCACGAAGGGATGGTCCTTCCAGTGGCGGTCCTTGCTCTCGACGGTGGAGAAGGGGAGCACCTCGCCAGGCCGCCCGGCAAGATAGAAGTAGCCGCAGCCCACGGTGCTGTAGACCGGCGAGGGCTTGAGGAGCCACTTTTTGAGCAAGTAGCTCAGTGGGATCCTCGCATTCAGAGCGGTCTCCAGCTGAGACAACCCGTAGAGTATCCCCCAGGAGTTTCCTGAGAGTTGGGCGGGGCAAAGACCCGTCAACTCCAGGAGCTCCCCGGCGAGATGACTCAGGGGGAACCGCAGCCCGGACCACAGCAGCCCGACAGAAGCTACTGTGCCCTGGGACGGCCTCCCCGAGAGTGGCATCTCGGCGACGATGATCTCCCGAGGGAGATCGATCGCCGCCCGGATACTATCCCCGACGGGCACCCCGATCGGGTTCTGCAGCCATACCACCGCCCTCTCAGCGGCGGGCTCAGAGGCTTGGGCGGCGGTAGCAGCGGCGGCAACGGCAGCAGCAACGTCGGAAGCAGAAGCCATTAGAGCAGGAAGAGAGAGCGAGCTGGAAGCAAGAAAGAGAGAGCGAGCTGGAGAGAAGGGAGAGCTGTTTTCACGCGACGGTAGAAATCGCCCCCCATCCCCTATTTATAGGCGAGTGAGAGACAGGTGAATCGATCCGCAGTTAATGCCCGAGCGCACTCAGCGAGGCGACGTGACGACAGACGAAGCGACAGCTCGCTTCTTTCCAATCGTCAAGCGCCACGTGGGCCACGCGTGGAAAAAGCTACGCCGGCACCGACGCTGTCATTTACTGACAGAAGCAGAGCGAATGAGGAGGAAACACGTGTCTCGCGCCGATCGGGATCTCATGATGAGATTCGTTGTATCCGCCTTGAGCCTCGCGCTGCATTCAAGACGAAGCGACCGTTGGAGATTTGGTGCGATACCCAAGTCACAAGATCGCTCGCAGCAGGAGCCCGCAGCTCGCCCGATGCAGACCCTGGCCGCATGTGACAAGCTCGCATCGGAGGGAGATCGCTCGTGGTTGACGCTCGCGGCTCACCCAGCGTTTGTGGAGTACTGGCAGTCAAAGCTCTCGGCGCAGATCGCTCGTGGCAGGAGCCAGCAGCTCGCCCGACGCCGACCCTGACCGCGTGTGGCAAGCCCGCGCCGGAAGGAGATCGCTCGTGGCTGACGCTCGCGGCCCGCCCAGCGTTTGTGAAGTACTGACAGTCTAAACTCTCGACGCAGATTGCCCATAGCTACTATCTCCGCCCCGCCAGAAAACTGTTGCAGCAGACATTGATATCAGGCACATTACAAGGGGTAGGAGCTCGCTAAGACTCCTGAGCAAGCGTCAAGTCTCCTTGGTCGCTCCCTCAGGAGGGGGTAATGTTGGGGGTGATTGAAACCCGATCAGGAGTTCGCTCTCCCGTGCTCACCCAGTCATCTTGACAGGGAGCGGGATCCACATTGGGCTGAAGGGGCCCAGGGCAAGTTCGTTCAGAAGCTTGTTAAGTTTGCTTAGGAGCTCGCCCAGGAGCTCACCCAAAGTTCGCCCAGGAGCTCGCCCAAAAGCTCGCTCTCACAGCCCGTGAGGAGCTCGCCCCGCTTGGAGCTGGATGGACACCTTGTATCTGAGTGCAGCTCGCCCCGCCAAGAGCTGGCGTTCCCCCAGACCCCGCAGGAGCACGACCAAATTCTGTAAATGGCTTAGACAAAGAGCGCGAAGGAGCTCGCCAATGCTCGCTCAGGAGCTCGCCAAAAGCTCGCTCAGGAGCTCGCCAAAGCTCGCTCAGGAGCTCGCCCAAGCTCGCTCAGGAGCTCGCCAATGCTCGCTCAGGAGCTCGCCAATGTTCGCTCAGGAGCTCGCCAATGCTCGCTCAGGAGCTCGCCAAATGCTCGCTCAGGAGTTCGCCAATGCTCGCTCAGGAGCTCGCCAATGCTCGCTCAGGAGCTCGCCAATGTTCGCTCAGGAGCTCGCCAATGCTCGCTCAGGAGCTCGCCAAATGCTCGCTCAGGAGCTCGCCAATGCTCGCTCAGGAGCTCGCCAAATGCTCGCTCAGGAGCTCGCCAATGCTCGCTCAGGAGCTTGCCAATGCTCGCTCAGGAGCTCGCCAATGCTCGCTCAGGAGCTCGCCCGAGCTCGCTCAGGAGCTCGCTCGAGCTCGCTCAGGAGCTCGCTCAAGCTCGCTCAGGAGCTCGCCAAGCTCGTCTAGACCCCTGTTTATCGAAGAGGTCGCTCCTGCGAGGTCCGACTCTTGATAAAAGTGGAGGGAAGGACGGAGCAACGGAGGATGAGCTCGCCTTAGCTTCCCACCTGAGGTCGCCCACAATAGAGCAGCATAAGGGTTACCAGGTGTCAAGCACCCACTGAAGCTACGTGGACGTTTGCAGTCCATGGAAGCCCATCGGAGTCGGTTTGAAACCTCCCAGACTTGAACATTCTAGAAGATTCCCCTGGCGGCAACAGAACAGCAGCAGCTGTCCCCCACTACTTCGTCAGGCGAGCTAGACGACAAAGAATGTCAGGAGCTCAAGTACCAAGGACTGTCAGATCCACGTGAGCCAGCACGTGGGGGCCTAGAAGGTGCCGGAAACAGCTTCCACGCGTCGTAACTAGATAGGTCGCCCATGTCTATAAATACACACCCCCAGGCTCCAAAGTACAGGTTCGAAATCCCTTTCCCTACCACTTTGGTATACAACAGCTCTCCGTTGTGCTACCGTGACTGACTTGAGCGTCGGAGGGTCTGCGCTCCTAAGGGAGCCAGCCGTTCTCACGTTTCTCTTTTCTTGGTCTTACAGGTTGCTCGCAAGGACCAGGAAAAATCCCCCAAACACAATCCATTCTAATTCGTTCATACGATCCATTCTAATTCATTCGTATGATCAATTCTAATTCATTCGCACGATCCATTCTAATTCATTCGTACGATCCATTCTAATTCATTCGCACGAATGTAACCATTCTAATTCATTCGTACGATCCATTCTAATTCATTCCTACGATCCATTCTAATTCATTCGCACGAATGTATCCATTCTAATTCATTCGTACGATCCATTCTAATTCATTCGTACGATCCATTCTAATCCATTCGTACGATCCATTCTAATTCATTCGCACGAATGTAACCATTCTAATTCATTCATACGATCCATTCTAATTCATTCCTATGATCCAATCAAATTCATTCGTACGATTCATTCTAATTCATTCGTATGAGCTATTATAATTCATTCGTACGATCCATTCTAATTCATTCGTACGATCCATTGTAATTCATTCATACGAATGAATTAGAAGGGATCATGCGAATGAATTAGAATGGATACATTCGTGAGAATGAATTAGAATGGATCGTACAAATGAATTAGAATGGATCATGCGAATGAATGAATGGATCGTAGGAATGAATTAGAATGGATCGTACGAATGAATTAGAATGGATACATTTGTGCGAATGAATTAGAATGGATCGTACGAATGAATTAGAATGGATCGTACGAATGAATTAGAATGGATCATACGAATGAATTAGAATGGATCGTACGAATGCATTAGAATGGATACATTCGTGCGAATGAATTAGAATGGATCGTACGAATGAATTAGAATGGATCGTACGAATGAATTAGAATGAATCGTACTAATTTATTAGAATGGATCGTATGAATGAATTAGAATAGCTAATACGAATGAATTAGAATGAATCGTACGAATGAATTAGAATGCATTGTACGAATCCATTCTAATCCATTCGTACGATCCATTCAAATTCATTCGTACGATCCATTCTAATTCATTCCTACGATCCATTCTAATTCATTTGCACGAATATATCCATTCTAATCCATTCGTACAGTCCATTCTAATTCATTCGTACGATCCATTCTAATTCATTCGCACGAATGTATCCATTCTAATGCATTCGTACGATCCATTTTAATTCATTCGTACGATCCATTCTAATTCATTCGTACGATCTAATTCATTCGTACGACCCATTCTAATTCATTCGTACGATCCATTCTAATTCATTCGCACGATCCATTCTAATTCATTCGTATGATTCATTCTAATTCATTCCTATGATCTATTCTAATTCATTCGTATGATCCATTCTAATGGATCGTACGAATGGATTAGAATGGATCGTACGAATGAATTAGAATGGATCATGTGAATGAATTTGAATGGATCGTACGAATGAATTAGAATGGATACATTCGTGCGAATGAATTAGAATGGATCGGACGAATGAATTAGAATTGATCGTGCGAATGAATTAGAATGGATCATACGATTGAATTTGAATGGATCGTACGAATAAATTAGAATGAATTAGAATTGATCGTACGATTGAATTTGAATGGATCGTACGAATGAATTAGAATGGATCGTATAAATGAATAAGAATGGATCATACGCATAAATATATATATTCTAATTCATTCGTACGATCCATTCTAATTCATTCGCATGATCCATTCTAATTCGTTCGCACGATCCATTCTAATTCATTCGTATGATCCATTCTAATTCATTCCTACGATCTATTCTAATTCATTCGCTCGAATGTATCATACGAATGAATTAGAATGGATCATACGAATGTATTAGAATGGATCATGCGAATGAATTAGAATAGATCGTACGAATGAATTAGAATGGATCGTACGAATAAATTAGAATGGATCGTGCGAATGAATTAGAATGGATCGTACGAATGAATTAGAATGGATCGTACGAATGAATTAGAATTGATCGAACGAATGAATTAGAATGGATCGTACGAATGAATTAGAATGGATCATGTGAATGAATTTGAATGGTTCGTATGAATAAATTAGAATGGATCATACGAATGAATTAGAATGGATCGTGCGAATAAATTAGAATGAATCGTACGAATGCATTAGAATGGATCGTACGAATGAATTAGAATGGATCGTGCGAATAAATTAGAATGAATACATTCTTGCGAATAAAATAGAATGGACCGTACGAATGAATTAGAATGGATCATGCGAATGAATTAGAATGGATACATTCGTGCGAATGAATTAGAATGGATTGTGCGAATGAATTACAATGGATCGTGCGAATGAATTTGAATGTATCGTGCGAATGCATTAGAATGGATCATACGAATGAATTAGAATGGATCGTACGAATGAATTAGAATGGATACATTCGTGCGAATGAATTAGAATGGATCGTACGAATGAATTAGACTGGATCGTACGAATGGATTAAAATGGATCGTACGAATGAATTAGAATGGATCGTACAAATGAATTAGAAAGGTTACATTGGTGAGAATGAATTAGAATGGATCGTACGAATGAATTAAATGGATCGTACGAATGGATTAGAATGGATCGTACGAATGAATTAGAATTGATTGTGCGAATGAATTAAAATGGATCATACGAATTGGATTAGAATTGATCGTGCAAATGAATTAGAATGGATCATACAAATGAATTAGAAAGGTTACATTCGTGAGAATGAATTAGAATGGATCGTACGAATGAATTAGAATGGATACATTCGAGCGAATGAATTAGAATGGATCGTACGAATGAATTAGAATGGATCATAGGAATGAATTAGAATGGATCGTGCAAATGAATTAGGATGGATCGTATGAATGAATAAGAATGGATCGTACGAATGAATTAGAATGGATACATTTGTGCGAATGAATTAGAATGGATCGTGCGAATGAATTAGAATGGATCGTACGAATGAATTAGAATGGATATATTTATGCGAATGAATTAGAATGAATCGTACTAATTCATTAGAATGGATCGTACGAATGAATTAGAATAGCTTATACGAATGAATTAGAATGAATCGTACGAATGAATTAGAATGCATTGTACGAATCCATTCTAATTCATTCGTACGATCCATTCAAATTCATTCGTATGATCCATTCTAATTCATTCCAACGATCCATTCAAATTCATTAGCATGATCCATTCTAATTCATTCGTACGATCCATTCTAATTCATTCTCACGAATGTAACCTTTCTAATTCATTTGTATGATCCATTCTAATTCAGTCGTACGATCCATTCTAATCCATTCGTACGATCCATTGTAATTCATTCATACAATCCATTCAGATTCATTCGCACAAATGTATCCATTCAAATTCATTCGTACGAACCATTCTAATTAATTTGCACGATCCATTCTAATTCAGTCGTATGAATGAATCTATTTTAATTCATTCGTACGATCCATTCTAATTCGTACGATCCATTCTAATCCATTCGTACGATCCATTCTAATTCATTTGTACGATCCATTCTAATTCATTCCTACGATCCATTCTAATTCATTCGCACGAATGTATCCATTCTAATTCATTCCTATGATCCATTCTAATTCATTGTCATGAATTAGAATGAATCGTACGAATGAATTAGAATAGATCGTACGAATGAATTAGAATGGATTGTACGAATGAATTAGATTGGATACATTCTTGCGAATAAATTAGAATGGATCATACGAATGAATTAGAATGGATCGTATGAATGAATTACAATGGATCATATGAATGAATTAGAATGGTTACATTCGTGCGAATGAATTAGAATGGATCGTACGAATGGATTAGAATGGATCGTACGAATGGATTAGAACGCATTGTACGAATGAATTAGAATAGTTACATTTGTGCGAATGAATTAGATTGCATCGTACGAATGATTAGAATGGATCGTATGAACGAATTAGAATGGATTGTATGAACGAATTAGAATGGATCGTACGAATGGATTAGAATGGATCGTACGAATGAATTAGAATGGATCGTACAAATGAATTAGAAAGGTTACATTTGTGAGAATGAATTAGAATGGATCGTACGAATGAATTAGAATGGATCGTACGAATGGATTAGAATGGATCGTACGAATGGATTAGAATGGATCGTACGAATGGATTAGAATGGATCGTACGAATGAATTCGAATGGATCATAGGAATGAATTAGAAAGGTTACATTCGTGAGAATGAATTAGAATGGATCGTGCGAATGAATTATAATTGATCATACGAATAAATTAGAATGGTTCGTACAAATAAATTAGATTGCATCGTATGATCCATTCCAATTCATTCGCACGATCCATTCAAATTCATTCGTATGATCAATTCTAATTCATTCGCACGATCCATTCTAATTCATTCATACGATCCATTCAAATTCATTCGCACGAATGTAACCAATATAATTCATTCGTATAATCCATTCTAATTCATTCCTACGATCCATTCTAATTCATTCGCACGAATGTATCCATTCTAATTCATTTGCACGATCCATTCTAATTCATTCCTATGATCCATTCTAATTCATTCGTACGATCCATTCTAATTCATTCGCTCGAATGTATCCATTCTAATTCATTAGTACGATTCATTCTAATTCATTCGCACGATCTATTCTAATTCATTCGTACGATCCATTCTAATTCATTCATACGATCCATTCTAATTCATTTGTACGAATGAATTAGAATGGATCGTACGAATGGATTAGAATGGATCGTACGAATGAATTAGAATGGATCGTACGAACGAATTAGAATGGATCGTATGAACGAATTAGAATGGGTCGTACGAATGAATAAGAAAGGATACATTCGAGCGAATGAATTAGATTGGATCGTATGAATGAATTAGAATGGATCATAGGAATGAATTAGAATGGATCGTGCAAATGAATTAGAATGGATACATTCGTGCGAATGAATTAGAATGGATCGTAGGAATGAATTGGAATGGATCGTACGAATGAATTAGAATGGTTACATTCGTGCGAATAAATTAGAATGGATCGTACGAATAGATTGGAATGGATCGTACGAATGGATTAGAATGGATCATACGAATGAATTAGAAGGATCGTACAAATGAATTAGAAAGGTTACATTTGTGAGAATGAATTAGAATGGATCGTACGAATGGATTAGAATGGATTGTACGAATGGATTAGAATGGATCGTACGAATGGATTAGCATGGATCGTACGAATGAATTAGAATGAATCATACAAATGAATTAGAAAGGTTACATTCGTGAGAATGAATTAGAATGGATCGTACGAATGAATTAGAATGGATCATGTGAATGAATTTGAATGGATCGTACGAATGAATTAGAATGGATCGAACGAATGAATTAGAATGGATACATTCGAGCGAATGAATTAGAATAGATCGTAGGAATGAATTAGAATAGATAATACGAATGAATTAGAATGGATCGTGCGAATGAATTAGAATGGATTGTACGAATGAATTAGAATGGATACATTCGTGCGAATGAATTAGAATGAATCGGACGAATGAATTAGAATGGATCGTACGATTCATTCTAATTCATTCGTACGATCCATTCTAATGCATTCGTACGATTCATTCTAATTCATTCGCACGATCCATTCTAATTCATTCGTATGATCCATTCTAATTTATTTGCACGTATATACGATCCATTCTAATTTATTCGCAAGAATGTATCCATTCTAATTCATTCGTACAATCCATTCTAATTTATTCGTACAAATGTATCCATTCTAATTCATTCGTACGATCCATTCTAATTCATTCGTATGATTCATTCTAATTTATTCGTACGATCCATTCTAATTCATTCGTACGATCCATTCTAATTCATTCGCACGAATGTATCCATTCTAATTCATTCGTACAATCCATTCTAATTCATTCGCACGATCCATTCTAATTCATTCGTATGATCCATTCTAATTCATTCCTACGATCTATTCTAATTCATTCGCTCGAATGTATCTATTATAATTCATTCGTTCGATCCATTCTAATTCATTTGTACGATCCATTCAAATTCATTCGCATGATCTATTCTAATTCATTCGTACGATCCATTCTAATTCATTCTCACAAATGTAACCTTTCTAATTCATTTGTATGATCCATTCTAATTCATTCGTACGATCCATTCTAATCCATTCGTACGATCCATTGTAATTCATTCATACAATCCATTCTAATTTATTCGCACAAATGCATCCGTTCAAATTCATTCGTACGATCCATTCTAATTAAATCTCACGATCCATTCTAATTTTGTCATATGAATGTATCCATTTTAAATCATTCGTATGATCCTTTCTAATTCATTCGTACGATCTAATTCATTCGTACGATCCATTCTAATTCATTAGTACGATTGATTCTAATTCATTCGCACGATCCATTCTAATTCATTCGTACGATCCATTCTAATTCATTCGTATGATCCATTCTAATTTATTCGTTCAAATATATCCATTCTAATTCATTCGTACGATCCATTCTAATTCTTTCGCACGATCCATTCTAATTCATTCGCACGAATGTATCCATTCTAATCCATTCGTACGATCCATTCTAATTCATTCCTATGATCCATTCTAATTAATTCGTACGATCCATTCTAATTCATTCGCTCGAATGTATCCATTCTAATTCATTCGTACGATCCATTCTAATTCGTTCATACGATCCATTCTAATTCGTTCATATGATCCATTCTAATTCGTTCGTTCGATCGTATGAATGAATAAGAATGGATCGTACGAATGAATTAGAATGGATACATTCGTGCGAATTAATTAGAATGGATCGTACGAATGAATTAGAATGGATCGTACGAATGAATTAGAATGGTTACATTCGTGCGAATGAATTAGAATGGATCGTACGATGAATGAATTCGAATGGATCGTACGAATGAATTAGAATGGATCGTGCGAATGAATTAGAATGGATCGTGCGAATGAATTAGAATGGATCGTATGAAAGAATTAGAATTGATACATTCGTGCGAATGAATTAGAATGGATACATTCTTGCGAATGAATTTGAATGGATCGTACGAATGGATCGTACGAATGAATTAGAATGGTTACATTCGTACAAATGAATTAGAATGGATCGTACAAATAAATTAGAATGGATACATTCGTGCGAATGAATTAGAATGGATCGTACGAATGAATTAGAATAGATCATACGAATGAATTGGAATGGATTGTACGAATGAATCAGAATGGATCATATGAATGAATTAGAATGGTTACATTCGTGCGAATGAATTAGAATGGATCGTACGAATGGATTAGAATGGATCGTACGAATGGATTAGAACGCATTGTACGAATGAATTAGAATAGATACATTTGTGCGAATGAATTAGATTACATCGTACAAATGAATTTGAATGGATTGTATGAATGAATTAGAATGGATCGTACGAATGAATTAGAATGGATTATGCAAATGAATTAGAATAGATCGTACGAATGAATTAGAATGGATCGTACGAATAAATTAGAATGGATCGTGCGAATGAATTAGAATGGATCGTACGAATGAATTAGAATGGATCCACCGAATGAGTTAGAATGGATCATACGAATGAATTAGAATGGATCGTACGAATGAATTAGAATGGATCGTATGAATGAATAAGAATGGATCATACGAATGAATTAGAATGGATCGTGCGAATGAATTAGAATGAATCGTACGAATGCATTAGAATGAATCGTACGAATGAATTAGTATGAATCGTACGATCCATTCTAATTCATTCGTCCGATCCATTCTAAATCGTTCGCACGTATGTATCCATTCTAATTCATTCTTACAATCCATTCTAATTCATTCACACAATCCATTCTAATTCATTCGTACGATCCATTCTAATTCATTTGTACGATCCATTCTAATTCATTCGCATGAATGTATCCATTCTAATTTATTCGTATGATCCATTCTAATTCATTTGCACAAATGTAACCATTCTAATTCATTCGTACGATCCATTCGTACGATCCATTCAAATTCATTCGCAAGACTGTATCCATTCTAATTCATTCGCACGAATATATCCTTTCTAATTCATTCGTACGATCCATTCTAATTCATTCGTATGATTCATTCTAATTCATTCGCACGATCCATTCTAATTCATTCCTACGATCTATTCTAATTCATTCGCTCGAATGTATCCATTCTAATTCATTCGTTCGATCCACTCTAATTCATTCGTACAATCTATTCAAATTCATTCGCATGATCCATTCTAATTCATTCGTACGATCCATTCTAATTCATTCTCACGAATGTAACCTTTCTAATTTATTCGTACGATCCATTCTAATTCATTTGTATGATCCATTCTAATTCATTCGCACGAATGTATCCATTCTAATTTATTCGTACGATCCATTCTTATTCATTTGCACGAATGTAACCATTCTAATTCATTCGTACGATCCATTCGTACGATCCATTCAAATTCATTCGCAAGAATGTATCCATTCTAATTCATTCGCATGATCAATTCTAATTCATTCGTACGATCCATTCTAATTCATTCTCATGAACGTATCCATTCTAATTCATTCGTACAATCCATTCTAATTCATTCGCACGATCCATTCTAATTCATTCATATGATCCATTCTAATTCATTCCTACGATCTATTCTAATTCATTCGCTCGAATGTATCCATTCTAATTCATTCGTACAATCCATTCTAATTCATTCGCATGATCCATTCTAATTCATTCTCACGAATGTAACCTTTCTAATTCATTTGTATGACCCATTCTAATTCATTCGTACGATCCATTCTAATCCATTCGTACGATCCATTCTAATCCATTCGTACGATCCATTCTAATTCATTCGCACAAATGTATTCATTCTAATTCATTCGTACGATCCATTCTAATCCATTCTAATTTATTCGTACGATCCATTCTAATTCATTCGTACGATCCATTCTAATTCATTCGCACGAATGTATCCATTCTAATTCATTCGTACGATCCATTCTAATTCATTCGCACTATCCATTCTAATTCATTCGCACGATCCATTCTAATTCATTCGTACGATCCATTCTAATTCATTTGCACGAATGTATCCATTCTAATTCATTCGTACGATCCATTCTAATTTATTCGTATGATCCATTCTAACTCATTCGGTGGATCCATTCTAATTCATTCGTACAATCCATTTTAATTCATTCGCACGAATGTATCCATTCTAATTCATTCGTACGATCCATTCTAATTAATTCGTACGATTCATTCTAATTCATTCGCACGATCTATTCTAATTCATTCCTACGATCTATCTAATTCATTCGCTCGAATGTATCCATTCTAATTCATTCGTTCGATCCATTCTAATTCATTCGTACGATCCATTCAAATTCATTCGCATGATCCATTCTAATTCATTCGTACGATCCATTCTAATCCATTCGTACGATCCATTCTAATCCATTCGTACGATCCATTCTAATCCATTCGTACGATCCATTCTAATTCATTCGCACGAATGTATCCATTCTAATTCATTCGTACAATCCATTCTAATTCATTCGCACGATCCATTCTAATTTATTCGTATGATCCATTCTAATTCATTCCTACGATCTATTCTAATTCATTCGCTCGAATGTATCCATTCTAACTCATTCGTACGATCCATTCTTATTCATTCGTACGATCCATTCAAATTCATTCGCATGATCCATTCTAATTCATTCGTACGATCCATTCTAATTCATTCTCATGAATGTATCCATTTTAATTCATTCGTACGATCCATTCTAATTCATTCATACGATCTAATTCATTCGTACGATCCATTCTAATTCATTCGTACGATCGATTCTAATTCATTCGCACGATCCATTCTAATTCATTCATACGATCCATTCTAATTCATTCGTATGATCCATTCTAATTTATTCGTTAAAATATATCCATTCTAATTCATTCGTACGATCCATTCTAATTCATTCGCACGATCCATTCTAATTCATTCGCACGATCCATTCTAATTCATTCGCACGAATGTATCCATTCTAATTCATTTGCACGATCCATTCTAATTCATTCCTATGATCCATTCTAATTTATTCGTACGATCCATTCTAGTTCATTCGCTTAAATGTATCCATTCTAATTCATTCGTACGATCCATTCTAATTCGTTCATACGATCCATTCTAATTCGTTCATACGATCCATTCTAATTCATTCGTATGATTCATTCTAATTCATTCCTACGATCTATTCTAATTCATTCGCTCGAATGTATCCATTCTAATTCATTTGTTCGATCCATTCTAATTCATTCGTACAAATATATCCATTCGTACGATCCATTCTAATCCATTTGTACGATCTATTCTAATTCATTCGCTCGAATGTATCCATTCTAATTCATTTGTTCGATCCATTCTAATTCATTCGTACAAATATATCCTTTCTAACTCATTCGCACAAATATATCCATTCTAATTCATTCGTACGATCCATTCTAATTCATTCGCACGATCCATTCTAATTCATTCGTACGATCCATTCTAATCCATTCGTACGATCCATTCTAATCCATTCGTACGATCCATTCTAATTCATTGGTACGATCCATTCTAATTCATTCTCACAAATGTAACCTTTCTAATTCATTTGTACGATCCATTCTAATTCATTCGCACAAATGTATCTATTCTAATTTATTCGTACAATACGTTCTAATCCATTCATACGATCCATTCTAATCCATTTGTACGATCCATTATAATTCATTCGCACGAATGTAACCATTCTAATTCATTCATATGATCCATTCTAATTCATTCGTACGATCCATTCTAATTCATTCGTATGATCCATTCTAATTCATTCGTACGATCCATTCTAATTCATTTGCATGAATGTATCCATTCTAATTTATTCGTACGAATGAATTAGAATGGATCGTACGAACGAATTAGAATTAGAATGGTTACATTCGTGCGAATGAATTAGAATGGATCGTACGAATGGATTAGAATGGATCGTACGAATGGATTAGAACGCATTGTACGAATGAATTAGAATAGATACATTTGTGCGAATGAATTAGATTACATCGTACAAATGAATTTGAATGGATTATATGAATGAATTAGAATGGATCGTACGAATGAATTAGAATGGATTATGCGAATGAATTAGAATAGATCGTACGAATGAATTAGAATGGATCGTACGAATAAATTAGAATGGATCGTGCGAATGAATTAGAATGGATCGTACGAATGAATTAGAATGGAACCACCGAATAAGTTAGAATGGATCATACGAATGAATTAGAATGGATCGTACGAATGAATTAGAATGGATCGTATGAATGAATAAGAATGGATCATACGAATGAATTAGAATGGATCGTGCGAATGAATTAGAATGAATCGTACGAATGCAGTAGAATGAATCGTACGAATGAATTAGTATGAATCGTACGATCCATTCTAATTCATTCGTCCGATCCATTCTAAATCGTTCGCACGAATGTATCCATTCTAATTCATTCTTACAATCCATTCTAATTAATTCGCACAATCCATTCTAATTCATTCGTACGATCCATTCTAATTCATTTGTACGATCCATTCTAATTCATTCGCATGAATGTATCCAATCTAATTTATTCGTATGATCCATTCTAATACATTTGCACAAATATAACCATTCTAATTCATTCGTACGATCCATTCGTACGATCCATTCAAATTCATTCGCAAGACTGTATCCATTCTAATTCATTCGCACGAATATATCCTTTCCAATTCATTCGTACGATCCATTCTAATTCATTCGTATGATTCATTCTAATACATTCGCACGATCCATTCTAATTCATTCCTACGATCTATTATAATTCATTCGCTCGAATGTATCCATTCTAATTCATTCGTTCGATCCACTCTAATTCATTCGTACGATCTATTCAAATTCATTCGCATGATCCATTCTAATTCATTCGTACGATCCATTCTAATTCATTCTCACGAATGTAACCTTTCTAATTTATTCGTACGATCCATTCTAATTCATTTGTACGATCCATTCTAATTCATTCGCACGAATGTATCCATTCTAATTTATTCGTACGATCCATTCTTATTCATTTGCACGAATGTAACCATTCTAATTCATTCGTACGATCCATTCGTACGATCCATTCAAATTCATTCGCAAGAATGTATCCATTCTAATTCATTCGCACGATCAATTCTAATTCATTCGTACGATCCATTCTAATTCATTCTCATGAACGTATCCATTCTAATTCATTCGTACAATCCATTCTAATTCATTCGCACGATCCATTCTAATTCATTCATATGATCCATTCTAATTCATTCCTACGATCTATTCTAATTCATTCGCTCGAATGTATCCATTCTAATTCATTCGTACAATCCATTCTAATTCATTCGCATTATCCGTTCTAATTCATTCTCACGAATGTAACCTTTCTAATTCATTTGTATGACCCATTCTAATTCATTCATACGATCCATTCTAATCCATTCGTACGATCCATTCTAATCCATTCGTACGATCCATTCTAATTCATTCGCACAAATGTATCCATTCTAATTCATTCGTACGATCCATTCTAATCCATTCTAATTTATTCGTACGATCCATTCTAATTCATTCGTACGATCCATTCTAATTCATTCGCACGAATGTATCCATTCTAATTCATTCGTACGATCCATTCTAATTCATTCGCACTATCCATTCTAATTTATTCGCACGATCCATTCTAATTCATTCGTACGATCCATTCTAATTCATTCGCACGAATGTATCCATTCTAATTCATTCGTACGATCCATTCTAATTCATTCGTATGATCCATTCTAACTCTTTCGGTGGATCCATTCTAATTCATTCGTACAATCCATTTTAATTCATTCGCACGAATGTATCCATTCTAATTCATTCGTACGATCCATTCTAATTAATTCGTACGATTCATTCTAATTCATTCGCACGATCTATTCTAATTCATTCCTACGATCTATTCTAATTCATTCGCTCGAATGTATCCATTCTAATTCATTCGTTCGATCCATTCTAATTCATTCGTACGATCCATTCAAATTCATTCGCATGATCCATTCTAATTCATTCGTACGATCCATTCTAATCCATTCGTACGATCCATTCTAATCCATTCGTACGATCCATTCTAATCCATTCGTACGATCCATTCTAATTCATTCGCACGAATGTATCCATTCTAATTCATTCGTACAATCCATTCTAATTCATTCGCACGATCCATTCTAATTTATTCGTATGATCCATTCTAATTCATTCCTACGATCTATTCTAATTCATTCGCTCGTATGTATCCATTCTAACTCATTCGTACGATCCATTCTTATTCATTCGTACGATCCATTCAAATTCATTCGCATGATCCATTCTAATTCATTCGTACGATCCATTCTAATTCATTCTCATGAATGTATCCATTTTAATTCATTCGTACGATCCATTCTAATTCATTCGTACGATCTAATTCATTCGTACGATCCATTCTAATTCATTCGTACGATCGATTCTAATTCATTCGCACGATCCATTCTAATTCATTCATACGATCCATTCTAATTGATTCGTATGATCCATTCTAATTTATTCGTTCAAATATATCCATTCTAATTCATTCGTACGATCCATTCTTATTCATTCGCACGATCCATTCTAATTCATTCGCACGATCCATTCTAATTCATTCGCACGAATGTATCCATTCTAATTCATTTGCACGATCCATTCTAATTCATTCCTATGATCCATTCTAATTTATTCGTACGATCCATTCTAGTTCATTCGCTTAAATTTATCCATTCTAATTCATTCGTACGATCCATTCTAATTCGTTCATACGATCCATTCTAATTCGTTCATACGATCCATTCTAATTCATTCGTATGATTCATTCTAATTCATTCCTACGATCTATTCTAATTCATTCGCTCGAATGTATCCATTCTAATTCATTTGTTCGATCCATTCTAATTCATTCGTACAAATATATCCATTCGTACGATCCATTCTAATCCATTTGTACGATCTATTCTAATTCATTCGCTCGAATGTATCCATTCTAATTCATTTGTTCGATCCATTCTAATTCATTCGTACAAATATATCCTTTCTAACTCATTCGCACAAATATATCCATTCTAATTCATTCGTACGATCCATTCTAATTCATTCGCACGATCCATTCTAATTCATTCGTACGATCCATTCTAATCCATTCGTACGATCCATTCTAATCCATTCATACGATCCATTCTAATTCATTGGTACGATCCATTCTAATTCATTCTCACAAATGTAACCTTTCTAATTCATTTGTACGATCCATTCTAATTCATTCGCACAAATGTATCTATTCTAATTTATTCGTACAATACGTTCTAATCCTTTCATACGATCCATTCTAATCCATTTGTACGATCCATTATAATTCATTCGCACGAATGTAACCATTCTAATTCATTCATATGATCCATTCTAATTCATTCGTACGATCCATTCTAATTCATTCGTATGATCCATTCTAATTCATTCGTACGATCCATTCTAATTCATTTGCATGAATGTATCCATTCTAATTTATTCGTACGAATGAATTAGAATGGATCGTACGAACGAATTAGAATTAGAATGGTTACATTCGTGCGAATGAATTAGAATGGATCGTACAAATAAATTAGAATGGATACATTCGTGCGAATGAATTAGAATGGATCGTACGAATGAATTAGAATAGATCATACGAATGAATTGGAATGGATTGTACGAATGAATCAGAATGGATCATATGAATGAATTAGAATGGTTACATTCATGCGAATGAATTAGAATGGATCGTACGAATGGATTAGAATGGATCGTACGAATGG
Organism: Chamaelirium japonicum; assembly: GCA_947650365.1. Lineage (NCBI taxonomy): Eukaryota > Viridiplantae > Streptophyta > Magnoliopsida > Liliales > Melanthiaceae > Chamaelirium > Chamaelirium japonicum. Next base: position 172,829 of record CANTAL010000295.1, read on the forward strand.
ATTAGAACGCATTGTACGAATGAATTAGAATAGATACATTTGTGCGAATGAATTAGATTACATCGTACAAATGAATTTGAATGGATTGTATGAATGAATTAGAATGGATCGTACGAATGAATTAGAATGGATTATGCGAATGAATTAGAATAGATCGTACGAATGAATTAGAATGGATCGTACGAATAAATTAGAATGGATCGTGCGAATGAATTAGAATGGATCGTACGAATGAATTAGAATGGAACCACCGAATAAGTTAGAATGGATCATACGAATGAATTAGAATGGATCGTACGAATGAATTAGAATGGATCGTATGAATGAATAAGAATGGATCATACGAATGAATTAGAATGGATCGTGCGAATGAATTAGAATGAATCGTACGAATGCAGTAGAATGAATCGTACGAATGAATTAGTATGAATCGTACGATCCATTCTAATTCATTCGTCCGATCCATTCTAAATCGTTCGAACGAATGTATCCATTCTAATTCATTCTTACAATCCATTCTAATTCATTCGCACAATCCATTCTAATTCATTCGTACGATCCATTCTAATTCATTTGTACGATCCATTCTAATTCATTCGCATGAATGTATCCATTCTAATTTATTCGTATGATCCATTCTAATACATTTGCACAAATGTAACCATTCTAATTCATTCGTACGATCCATTCAAATTCATTCGCAAGACTGTATCCATTCTAATTCATTCGCACGAATATATCCTTTCCAATTCATTCGTACGATCCATTCTAATTCATTCGTATGATTCATTCTAATTCATTCGCACGATCCATTCTAATTCATTCCTACGATCTATTCTAATTCATTCGCTCGAATGTATCCATTCTAATTCATTCGTTCGATCCACTCTAATTCATTCGTACGATCTATTCAAATTCATTCGCATGATCCATTCTAATTCATTCGTACGATCCATTCTAATTCATTCTCACGAATGTAACCTTTCTAATTTATTCGTACGATCCATTCTAATTCATTTGTACGATCCATTCTAATTCATTCGCACGAATGTATCCATTCTAATTTATTCGTACGATCCATTCTTATTCATTTGCACGAATGTAACCATTCTAATTCATTCGTACGATCCATTCGTATGATCCATTCAAATTCATTCGCAAGAATGTATCCATTCTAATTCATTCGCACGATCAATTCTAATTCATTCGTACGATCCATTCTAATTCATTCTCATGAACGTATCCATTCTAATTCATTCGTACAATCCATTCTAATTCATTCGCACGATCCATTCTAATTCATTCATATGATCCATTCTAATTCATTCCTACGATCTATTCTAATTCATTCGCTCGAATGTATCCATTCTAATTCATTCGTACAATCCATTCTAATTCATTCGCATGATCCGTTCTAATTCATTCTCACGAATGTAACCTTTCTAATTCATTTGTATGACCCATTCTAATTCATTCGTACGATCCATTCTAATCCATTCGTACGATCCATTCTAATCCATTCGTACGATCCATTCTAATTCATTCGCACAAATGTATCCATTCTAATTCATTCGTACGATCCATTCTAATCCATTCTAATTTATTCGTACGATCCATTCTAATTCATTCGTACGATCCATTCTAATTCATTCGCACGAATGTATCCATTCTAATTCATTCGTACGATCCATTCTAATTCATTCGCACTATCCATTCTAATTCATTCGCACGATCCATTCTAATTCATTCGTACGATCCATTCTAATTCATTCGCACGAATGTATCCATTCTAATTCATTCGTACGATCCATTCTAATTCATTCGTATGATCCATTCTAACTCATTCGGTGGATCCATTCTAATTCATTCGTACAATCCATTTTAATTCATTCGCACGAATGTATCCATTCTAATTCATTCGTACGATCCATTCTAATTAATTCGTACGATTCATTCTAATTCATTCGCACGATCTATTCTAATTCATTCCTACGATCTATTCTAATTCATTCGCTCGAATGTATCCATTCTAATTCATTCGTTCGATCCATTCTAATTCATTCGTACGATCCATTCAAATTCATTCGCATGATCCATTCTAATTCATTCGTACGATCCATTCTAATCCATTCGAACGATCCATTCTAATCCATTCGTACAATCCATTCGTACGATCCATTCTAATTCATTCGCACGAATGTATCCATTCTAATTCATTCGTACAATCCATTCTAATTCATTCGCACGATCCATTCTAATTTATTCGTATGATCCATTCTAATTCATTCCTACGATCTATTCTAATTCATTCGCTCGAATGTATCCATTCTAACTCATTCGTACGATCCATTCTTATTCATTCGTACGATCCATTCAAATTCATTCGCATGATCCATTCTAATTCATTCGTACGATCCATTCTAATTCATTCTCATGAATGTATCCATTTTAATTCATTCGTACGATCCATTCTAATTCATTCGTACGATCTAATTCATTCGTACGATCCATTCTAATTCATTCGTACGATCGATTCTAATTCATTCGCACGACCCATTCTAATTCATTCATACGATCCATTCTAATTCATTCGTATGATCCATTCTAATTTATTCGTTCAAATATATCCATTCTAATTCATTCGTACGATCTATTCTAATTCATTCGCACGATCGATTCAAATTCATTCGCACGATCCATTCTAATTCATTCGCACGAATGTATCCATTCTAATTCATTTGCACGATCCATTCTAATTCATTCCTATGATCCATTCTAATTTATTCGTACGATCCATTCTAGTTCATTCGCTCAAATGTATCCATTCTAATTCATTCGTACGATCCATTCTAATTCGTTCATACGATCCATTCTAATTCGTTCATACGATCCATTCTAATTCATTCGTATGATTCATTCTAATTCATTCCTACGATCTATTCTAATTCATTCGCTCGAATGTATCCATTCTAATTCATTTGTTCGATCCATTCTAATTCATTCGTACAAATATATCCATTCGTACGATCTATTCTAATCCATTTGTACGATCTATTCTAATTCATTCGCTCGAATGTATCCATTCTAATTCATTTGTTCGATCCATTCTAATTCATTCGTACAAATATATCCTTTCTAACTCATTCGCACAAATATATCCATTCTAATTCATTCGTACGATCCATTCTAATTCATTCGCACGATCCATTCTAATTCATTCGTACGATCCATTCTAATCCATTCGTACGATCCATTCTAATCCATTCGTACGATCCATTCTAATTCATTCGTACGATCCATTCTAATTCATTCTCACAAATGTAATCTTTCTAATTCATTTGTACGATCCATTCTAATTCATTCGCACAAATGTGTCTATTCTAATTTATTCGTACAATGCGTTCTAATCCATTCATACGATCCATTCTAATCCATTTGTACGATCCATTCTAATTCATTCGCACGAATGTAACCATTCTAATTCATTCATATGATCCATTCTAATTCATTCGTACGATCCATTCTAATTCATTCGTATGATCCATTCTAATTCATTCGTACGATCCATTCTAATGCATTTGCATGAATGTATCCATTCTAATTTATTCGTACGAATGAATTAGAATGGATCGTACGAACGAATTAGAATTAGAATGGTTACATTCGTGCGAATGAATTAGAATGGATCGTACAAATGGATTAGAATAGATCGTACGAATGGATTAGAACGCATTGTACGAATGAATTAGAATAGATACATTTGTGCGAATGAATTAGATTGCATCGTACGAATGAATTTGAATGGATTGTACGAATGAATTAGAATAGATCGTACGAATGAATTAGAATGGATCATGTGAATGAATTTGAATAGATCGTACGAATGAATTAGAATGGATCGTACGAATAAATTAGAATGGATCGTGCGAATGAATTAGAATGGATCGTGCGAATGAATTAGAATGGATCGTACGAATGAATTAGAATGGATCATACGAATGAATTAGAATGGATCGTACGAATGAATTAGAATGGATCATATGAATGAATTAGAATGGTTACATTCGTGTGAATGAATAAGAATGCATCGTACAAATGGATTAGAATGGATCGTACGAATGGATTAGAACGCATTGTATGAATAAATTAGAATAGATACATTTGTGCGAATGAATTAGAATGGATCGTACAAATGAATTAGAAAGGTTACATTTGTGAGAATGAATTAGAATGGATCGTACGAATGAAATAGAATGGATCGTACGAATGGATTAGAATGGATCGTACGAATGGATTAGAAAGGTTATATTCTGCGAATGAATTAGAATGGATTGGACGAATGAATTAGAAAGGTTACATTCGAGCGAATGAATTAGAATAGATCGTAGGAATGAATTAGAATGGATCATACAAATGAATTAGAATGGATCGTGCGAATGAATTAGAATGAATCGTACGAATGCATTAGAATGGATCGTACGAACGAATTAGAATGAATCGTACGAACGAATTAGAATGGATCGTACGAACGAAATAGAATGGATCGTACGAATGAATTATAACGGATACATTCGAGCGAATGAATTAGAATGGATCGTATGAACGAATTAGAATGGATCATAGGAATGAATTAGAATAGATCGTGCAAATGAATTAGAATGGATCGTGCGAATGAATTAGAATGAATCGTACGAATGAATTAGAACGGATTCGTGCGAATAAATTAGAATGGATCGTACGAATGAATTAGAATGGATCATACAAATGAATTAGAAAGGTTACATTCGTGAGAATGAATTAGAATGGATCGTACGAATGAATTAGAATGGATCATGCGAATGAATTTGAATGGATCGTACGAATGAATTAGAATGGATCGAACGAATGAATTAGAATGGATACATTTGAGCGAATGAATTAAAATAGATCGTAGGAATGAATTAGAATGGATCGTGCGAATGAATTAGAATGAATCGTACGAATGAATTAGAATGGATCGTATGAATGAATTAGAATAGATACATTCGTGCAAATGAATTAGAATGGATCGTACAAATGAATTAGAATGGATCCACCGAATAAGTTAGAATGGATCATACGAATGAATTAGAATGGATCGTACGAATGAATTAGAATGGATTGTGCGAATGAATTAGAATGGATCGTATGAATGAATAAGAATGGATCGTACGAATGAATTAGAATGGATCGTGCGAATGAATTAGAATGAATCGTACGAATGCATTAGAATGGATCGTACGAATGAATTAGAATGAATCGTACGATCCATTCTAATTCATTCGTCCGATCCATTCTTATTCATTTGTACGATCCATTCTAATTCATTCACACGAATGTATCCATTCAAATTCATTCGTACGATCCATTCTAATTCATTCGTATGATCAATTCTAATTCATTCGCACAATCCATTCTAATTCATTCGTACGATCCATTCTAATTTATTCGCACGAATGTTTCTATTCTAATTCATTCGTACGATCCATTCTAATTCATTCGCACGAATGTATCCATTCTAATTCATTCGCACGAATGTAACCATTCTAATTCATTCGCACGATCCATTCTAATTCATTCGTACGATCCATTCTAATTCATTCGTATGATCTATTCTAATTCATTCGCACGAATGTAACCACTCTAATTCATTTGTACGATTCATTCTAATTCATTCGTATGAGCTATTGTAATTCATTCGTACGATCCATTCTAATGCATTCGTACGATTCATTCTAATTCATTCGCACGATCCATTCTAATTCATTCGTACGATCTATTTTTATTCATTCATACGATCCAATCTAATTCATTCGCACAATCAATTCTAATCCATTCGTACGATCCATTCTAATTCATTCGCACGAATGTAACAATTCTAATTCATTCGTACGATCCAATCTAATTCATTGCTACGATCCATTCTAATTCATTTGCACGAATGTATCCATTCTAATTTATTCGTACGATCCATTCTAATTCATTCGCACGATCCATTCTAATTCATTCGTACGATCCATTATAATTCATTCGTACGATCCATTCTAATTCATTCGTACGAATGTATCCATTCTAATTAATTCGTACGATCCATTCTAATTCATTTGTATGATCCATTCTTATTCATTCGCACGATCCATTCTAATTCATTCGAACGATCCATTCAAATTCTCTCGTACGATCCATTCTAATTCATTCGTATGATCCATTCTAACTCATTCGGTGGATCCATTCTAATTCATTCTCACGAATGTAACCTTTCTAATTCATTTGTATGATCCATTCTAATTCATTCGTACGATACATTTGTGCGAATGAATTAGAATGGATCGTACGAACGAATTAGAATGGATCGTATGAACGAATTAGAATGGATCGTACGAATGAATTAGAATGGATACATTCGAGCGAATGAATTAGAATGGATCGTACGAATGAATTAGAATGGATCATAGGAATGAATTAGAATGGATCGTGCAAATGAATTAGAATGGATACATTCGTGCGAATGAATTAGAATGGATCGTAGGAATGAATTAGAATGGATCGTACGAATGAATTAGAATGGTTACATTCGTGCGAATGAATTAGAATGGATCGTACGAATGAATTAGAATGGATCGTGCGAATGAATTAGAATGGATACATTCGTGCGAATGAATTAGAATGGATCAGACGAATGAATTAGAATGGATCGTACGAACGAATTAGAATGGATCGTACGAATGAATTAGAATGGATCGTGCGAATGAATTAGAATGGATCGTACGAATGAATTAGAATGGATACATTTGTGCGGATGAGTTAGAATGGTTCATACGAATGAATTAGAATGGATCGTACGAATGAATTAGAATGGATCATACGAATGAATTAGAATGGATCGTGCGAATGAATTAGAATGGATTGTATGAATGAATTAGAATGGATACATTCGAGCGAATGAATTAGAATAGATTGTAGGAATGAATTAGAATGGATCATACGAATGAATTAGAATGGATTCGTATGAGCTATTCTAATTCATTTGTACGAATGAATGGATCGTGCGAATGAATTAGAATGGATACATTCGTACGAATGAATTAGAATGGATTGTGCGAATGAATTAGAATGGATACATTTGTGAGAATGAATTAGAATGGATCGTACGAATGGATTAGAATGGATCGTACGAATGGATTAGAATGGATTGTGCGAATGAATTAGAATGGATACATTCGTGCGAATGAATTAGAATGGATCGTATGAATGAATTAGATCGTACGATCCATTCTAATTCATTCGTACGATCCATTCTAATTCATTCATATGATCCATTCTAATTTATTCGTTCAAATATATCCATTCTAATTCATTCGTACGATCCATTCTAATTCATTCGCACGATCCATTCTAATTCATTCGCACGAATGTATCCATTATAATTTATTCGTTCGATCCATTCTAATTCATTCGTACGATCCAATCTAATTCATTCGCATGATCCATTCTAATTCATTCGTACGATCCATTCTAATTCATTCTCACGAATGTTACCTTTCTAATTTATTTGTATGATCCATTCTAATTCATTTGTACGATCCATTCTAATCCATTCGTACGATCCATTCTAATTCATTCGCACGATCTGTTCTAATTCATTCCTATGGATCGTATGAATGAATTAGAATGGATCATACGAATGAATTAGAATGGATCGTACGTATGGATTAGAATGGATACATTTGTGCGAATGAATTCGAATGGATCGTAGGAATGAATTAGAATGGATCATACGAATGAATTAGAATGGATCGTGCGAATGAATTAGAATGGATTGTACGAATGAATTAGAATAGATACATTCATGCAAATGAATTAGAGTGGATCGTACGAATGAATTAGAATGGATCATACGAATGAATTAGAATGGATCGTACAAATGGATTACAATGGATACATTTGTGCGAATGAATTAGAATGGATCGTTGGAATGAATAAGAATGGAGCGTACGAATAAATTAGAATAGATCGTAGGAATCAATTAGAATGGATCATACGAATGAATTTGAATGGATCGCACGAATGAATTAGAATGGATCGTACGAATGAATTAGAATGGATACATTTGTGCGAATGAATCTGAATGGATTGTATGAATGAATTACAATGGATCGTACGAATGGATTACAATGGATCGTACGAATGAATTAGAATGGATCATACAAATGAATTAGAAAGGTTATATTCCTGAGAATGAATTAGAATGGATCATACGAATGAATTAGAATGGATCATGCGAATGAATTGGAATGGATCGTACGAATGAATTAGAATGGATCGAACGAATGAAGTAGAATGGATACATTCGAGTGAATGAATTAGAATAGATCATAGGAATGAATTAGAATGGATCATACGAATGAATTAGAATGGATCGTGCGAATGAATTAGAATGGATTGTATGAATGAATTAGAATGGATACATTCGTGTGAATGAATTAGAATGGATCGGACGATTCATTCTAATTCATTCGTACGATCCATTCTAATGCATTCGTACGATTCATTCTAATTCATTCGCATGATCCATTCTAATCCATTCGTACGATCCATTCTAATCCATTCGTACGATCCATTCTAATCCATTCATACGATCCATTCTAATTCGTTCATACGAATGAATTAGAATGGATCGTACGAATGAGTTAGAATGATTCGTGCGAATGAATTAGAATGGATCGTACGAATGAATTAGAATGGATTAGAATGCATTGTGAGAATGAATTAGAATGAATCGTACGAATGAATTAGAATGGATCATAGGAATGAATTAGAATGGATCGTGCAAATGAATTAGAATGGATACATTCGTGCGAATGAATTAGAATGGATCGTAGAAATGAATTAGAATGGATCGTACGAATGAATTTGAATGGATCGTACGAATGAATTAGAATGGATACATTCAAGCGAATGAATTAGAATGGATCGTACGAATGAATTAGAATGGATCATAGGAATGAATTAGAATGGATCGTGCAAATGAATTAGAATGGATACATTCGTGCGAATGAATTAGAATGGATTGTAGGAATGAATTAGAATGGATCGTACGAATGAATTAGAAAGGTTATATTTATGCGAATGAATTAGAATGGATCGTACGAATAAATTAGAATGGATACATTTGTGCGAATGAGTTAGAATGGATTGTGCGAATGAATTAGAATGGATCGTACGAATAAATTAGAATGGATACATTTGTGCGAATAAATTAGAATGGATCGTACGAATGAATTAAAATGGATCGTACGAATGAATTAGAATGGATAGTGCGAATGAATTAGAATGGATCGTACGAATGAATTAGAATGGATACATTCGTGTGAATGAATTAGAATGGATCGTACGAATGAATTAGAATAGATCGTACAAATGAATTAGAATGGATCGTACGAATGAATTAGAATTGATCATGCGAATGAATTAGAATGGATCGTACGAATGAATTAGAATAGATCGTGCGAATGAATTAGAATGGATCGTACGAATGAATTAGAATGGATATATTTGAACGAATAAATTAGAATGGATCATACGAATGAATTAGAATGGATCGTACAAATGAATTAGAATGGATCGTGCGAATGAATTAGAATCGATCGTACGAATGAATTAGAATGGATCGTACGAAGGAATTAGATCGTACGAATGAATTAGAATGGATCGTACGAATGAATTAAAATGGATACATTCATACGACTGAATTAGAATGGATTGTACGAATGAATTAGAATGGATCGTACGAATGAATTAGAATGGATCGTACGAATGAATTAGAATGGTTCGTGCGAATGAATTAGAATGGATTGTACGAATTAATTAGAATGGATATATTTCAACGAATAAATTAGAATGGATCATACTAATGAATTAGAATGGATCTCGTAGGAATGAATTAGAATGGATCGTACGAATGAATTTGAGTGGTTATATTCGTGCGAATGAATTAGAATGGATCTTACGAATAGATTAGAATGGATCGTACGAATGGATTAGAATGGATCATACGAATGAATTAGAATGGATCGTACAAATGAATTAGAAAGGTTACATTTCTGAGAATGAATTAGAATGGATCGTATGAATGAATAAGAATGGATCGTACGAATGAATTAGAATGGATCCATTCCAATTCATTCGTACGATCCACTCTAATTCATTCGCACGAATGTATCCATTCTAATTCATTTGCACGATCCATTCTAATTCATTCCTACGATCCATTCTAATTCATTCGCACGAATGTATCCATTCTAATTCATTTGGACGATCCATTCTAATTCATTCCTATGATCCATTCTAATTCATTCGTACGATCCATTCTAATTCATTTGCTCGAATGTATCCATTCTAATTCATTCGTACGATCCATTCTAATTCATTCGTATGATCCATTCTAATCCATTCGTACGATCCATTCTAATTCATTCGTACAATGCGTTCTAATCCATTCGTACGATCTATTCTAATTCATTCGTACGATCCATTTGTACGATCCACTCTAATCCATTCGTACGATCCATTCTTATTCATTCATACGATCCATTCTAATTCATTCGTACGATACATTCTAATTCATTCGTATGATCCATTCTAATGCATTTGTACGATCCATTATAATCCATTCGTACGATCCATTCTAATCCATTCGTACGATCCATTCTAATTCATTCGCACGAATGTAACCATTCTAATTCATTCGTACGATCCATTCTAATTCATTCCTACGATCCATTCTAATTCATTCACATGAATGTATGCATTCTAATTCATTTGCACGATCCATTCTAATTCATTCCTATGATCCATTTTAATCCATTCGTACGATCCATTCTAATCCATTCGAATGAATCGTACGAATGAATTAGAATAGATCGTAAGAATGAATTAGAATGGATCGTACGAATGAATTAGAATTGATTGTGTGAATGAATTAGAATGGATCATACGAATGAATTAGAATGGATACATTTGTGCGAATGAATTAGAATGGATCGTACGAATGAATTAGAATCGATCGTACGAATGAATTAAAATGGATCGTACGAATGAATTAGAATGGATCGTACGAATGAATTAGAATGGATACATTCGTGCGAATGAATTAGAATGGATCGTAGGAATGAATTAGAATGGATCGTACAAATGAATTAGAATGGATAGTGCGAATGAATTAGAATGGATCATACGAATAAATTAGAATGAATTACAATGGATCGTACGAATGGATTTGAATGGATCGTACGAATGGATTAGAATGGATCGTACGAATGAATTAGAATGGATTGTGCGAATGAATTAGAATGGATCGGACGAATGAATTAGAATGGATCGTACGAATGAATTAGAATGGATCGTGCGAATGAATTAGAATGAATCATACGAATGTATTAGAATGGATTATACAAATGAATTAAAATGGATCGTACAAATGAATTGGAATGGATCGTACGAATGAATTAGAATACATCATGTGAATGAATTAGAATGGATCGTACGTTTCAATTAGATTGGATTGTGCGAATGAATTAGAATGGATACATTCGTTCGAATGAATTAGAATACATCGTATGAATGAATTAGAATGGATCGTACGAACGAATTAGAATGGATACATTTGTACGAATGAATTAGAATGGATCGTACGAATGAATTAGAATGGATCGTACGAATGGATTAGAATGGATCGTACGAATGAATTAGAATGGATCGTACAAATGAATTAGAAAGGTTACATTTGTGGGAATGAATTAGAATGGATCGTACGAATGAATTAGAATGGATCGTACGAATGAATTAGAATAGATCGTACGAATGGATTAGAATGGATCGTATGAATGAATTAGAATTGATCGTACAAATGAATTAGAAAGGTTACATTTGTGAGAATGAATTAGAATGGATCGTACGAATGCATTAGAATGGATCGTACGAATGTATTAGAATGGATCGTATGAATAGATTAGAATGGATCGTACGAATGAATTAGAATGGATCATACAAATGAATTAGAAAGGTTACATTCGTGAGAATGAATTAGAATGAATCGTACGAATGTATTAGAATGGATACATTCGTACGAATGAATTAGAATGGTTCGTACGAATGAATTAGAATGGATCATACGAATGGATTAGAATGGATCGTACGAATGAATTAGAATGGATCGTACAAATGAATTAGAAAGGTTACATTTGTGAGAATGAATTAGAATGGATCGTATGAATGAATTAGAATAGATCGTACGAATGAATTAGAATGGATCGTACGAACGAATTAGAATGGATTGTATGAACGAATTAGAATGGATCGTACGAAAGAATTAGAATGGATACATTCGAGCGAATGAATTAGAATGGATCGTACGAATGAATTAGAATGGATCATAGGAATGAATTAGAATGGATCGTGCAAATGAATTGGAATGTACGAATGAATTAGAATGGATACATTCGTGCGAATGAATTAGAATAGATCGTACGAATGAATTATAATGGATCGTACGAATGGATTAGAACGTATTGTATGAATGAATTAGATTGCATCGTACGAGCCATTCTAATCCATTTGTACGATCCATTCTAATTCATTCGCACAAATGTATCCATTCTAATTCATTCGCTCGAATGTATCCATTTTAATTCATTCGTACGATCCATTCTAATTCATTCGTGCGAACTAATTCATTCGTACAATCCATTCTAATTCATTCGTACGATCTATTCTAATTCATTCGCACGAATGTATCCATTCTAATTCATTCGTACGATCCATTCTAATTCGTTCGTACGATCCATTCTAATTCATTCGTACGAATAAATTAGAATGGATACATTCATGCAAATGAATTAGAATGGATACATTCGTGCGAATGAATTAGAATGGATTCATTTGTACGATCCATTCTAATTCATTGGCACGAATATACGATCCATTCTAATTCATTCGCACAAATGTATCCATTCTAATTCATTCGTACGATCCATTCTAATTCATTCGTACGATTTATTCTAATTCATTCGCACGATCCATTCTAATTCATTCCTACGATCTATTCTAATTCATTCGCTCGAATGTATCCATTCTAATTCATTCATTCGATCCATTCTAATTCATTCGTACGATCCATTCAAATTTATTTGCATGATCCATTCTAATTCATTCGTACGATCCATTCTAATTTGATTCGCACGATCCATTCTAATTCATTCGTACGATCCTTTCTAATTCATTCACTCGAATGTATCCATTCTAATTCATTCGTATGATCCATTCTAATATATTCGTATGATTCATTCTAATTCATTCGTACGATCGATTCTAATTCATTCATACGATCTAATTCTAATCCATTCGTACGATCCGTTCTAATTCGCACAAATGTATCCATTTTAATTCATTCGTACGATCCATTCTAATTTATTCATACGATCCATTCTAATTCATTCGCACGATCCATTCTAATTCATTCGTACGATCCATTCTAATTCATTCGCATGAATATATCTATTCTAATTCATTCGTATGATCCATTCTAATTTATTCGCCCGATCTATTCTAATTCATTCGTACGATTCATTCTAATTCATTCGTACGATCCATTCTTATGCATTCGTACGATTCATTCTAATTCATTCGCACGATCCATTCTAATTCATTCGTACGATCCACTCTTATTTATTCATACGATCCATTCTAATTCATTCGTACGATCCATTCTAATTCATTCGTACGATCCATTCTAATTCATTCGTATGATCCATTCTAACTCATTCGGTGGATCCATTCTAATTCATTCGTACGATCCATTCTAATTCATTCGGTGGATCCATTCTAATTCATTCGTACGATCCATTCTAATTCATTCGCACGATCCATTCTAATTCATTCGTATGATCCATTCTAATTCATTCGCACGATCCATTCTAATTCATTCGTACGATCCATTCTAATTCATTCGCACGAATGTATCCATTCTAATTCAATTGCACGACCCATTCTAATTCATTCCTACAATCCATTCTAATTCATTCGCACGAATGTATCCATTCTACTTCATTTGCACGATCCATTCTAATTCATTCGCATGAATGTATGTATCCATTCTAAGTCATTCGTACGATCTATTCTAATTCATTCGTATGATCAATTCTAATTCATTCGCACGATCCATTCTATTTCATTCGTTCGATCCATTCTAATTCATTCGCACGAATGTAACCATTCGTACGATCCATTCTAATTCATTCATATGAATGTATCCTTTCTAATTCATTTGTACGATCCATTCTAATTCGTTCATACGATCTATTCTAATTCATTTGTACGATCCATTCTAATTCATTCGCACGATCCATTCTAATCCATTCGTATGATACATTCTAATTCATTCGTACGATCCATTCTAATTCATTCGCTCGAATGTATCCATTGTAATTCATTCGCTCGAATATATCCATTTTAATTCATTCGTACGATCCATTCTAATTCATTCGTATGATCGAACGAATGAATTAGAATGGATACATTCGAGCGAATGAATTAGAATAGATCGTAGGAATGAATTAGAATGGATCATACAAATGAAGTAGAATAGATCGTGCAAATGAATTAGAATGGATTGTACGAATGAATTAGAATGGATACATTCGTGCGAATGAATTAGAATGGATCGGACGAATGAATTAGAATGGATCGAAAGATCCATTCTAATTCATTTGTATGATCCATTCTAATTCATTCGTACGATCCATTCTAATCCATTCGTACGATCCATTCTAATCCATTCGTACGATCCATTCTAATCCATTTACACGAATATACGATCCATTCTAATTTATTTACAAGAATGTATCCATTCTAATTCATTCGCACAATCTAATCTAATTCAAACATACGATCCATTCTAATTCATTCGTACGATCCATTCTAATTCATTCCTACGATCCATTCTAATTCATTCGTATGATCCATTCTAATTCATTCGCTCGAATGTATCCATTCTAATTCATTCGTACAATCCATTCTAATTCATTCGCATGATCCATTCTAATTCATTCGCACGATCCATTTTAATTCATTCGTACGATCCATTCTAATTTATTCGTATGATCCATTCTAATCCATTCGTACGATTCATTCTAATCCATTCGTACGATCCATTCTAATTCATTCGCATAATCCATTCTAATTCATTCGTATGATCCATTCTAATTCATTCGCACGATCCATTCAAATTCATTCGCACGATCAATTCTAATTCATTCGTATGATCCATTCTAATTCATTTGCACGATCTATTCTAATTCATTCGCACGAATGTAACCGTTCTTATTCATTCGCACGATCCATTCTAATTCATTCGCACGATCCATTCTAATTCATTCGTACGATCTATTCAAATTCATTCGTATGATCCATTCTAATCCATTTGTACGATCCATTCTAATTTATTTGCACAAATATACGATCCATTTTAATTCATTCGCACGATCCATTCTAATTCTTTCATATGAGAATGAATTAGAATGATTAAATTCGTGCGAATGAATTAGAATGGATCGTACGAATGAATTAGAATGGATCGTGAGAATGAATTAGAATTGATCATACGAATGAATTAGAATGGATCGTACGATCCATTCTAATTCATTCACACGATCCATTCTAATTCGTTCGTACGATCCATTCTAATTTGCGAATGAATTAGAATGGATCATAGGAATGAATTAGAATGGATCGTACGAATGAATTAGAATGGTTACATTCGTGCGAATGAATTAGAATGGATACATTCATGCAAATGAATTAGAATGGATCGTACGAATGAATTAGAATTGATCATACAAATGAATTAGAATGGATTGTACGAATAAATTAGATTGCACCGTACGAATGAATTAGAATGGATCGTGCGAATGAATTAGTACGATCCATTCAAATTCATTCGTACGATCCATTCTAATTCATTCGTATGATCCATTCTAATTCATTCGTACGATCCATTCTAATTCATTTGCATGAATGTATCCGTTCTAATTCATTCGCACGAATGTATCCATTCGAATTCATTCGTACGATCCATTCTAATTCATTCTCACGAATGTAACCCTTCTAATTCATTTGTATGATCCATTCTAATTCATTCGTACGATCCATTCTAGTCCATTCGTACGATCCATTCTAATCCATTCGTTCGAATGTATCCATTCTAATTCATTCGTACGATCCATTCTAATTCATTCGCACGAATGTAACCATTCTAATTTATTCATACGATCCATTCTAATTCATTCGCACAATCCTTTCTAATTCATTCGTCCGATCCATTCTAATTCATTGGCACGAATGTATCCATTCTAATTCATTCGTACAATCCATTCTAATTCATTCGCACGATCCATTCTAATTCATTCGTATGATCCATTCTAATTCATTCCTACGATCTATTCTAATTCATTCGCTTGAATGTATCCATTCTAATTCATTCGTACAATCCATTCTAATTCATTCGTACGATCCATTCTAATCCATTTGTACGATCCATTCTAATTCATTCCTACGATCTATTCTAATTCATTCGCTCGAATGTATCCATTCTAATTCGTTCGTACGATCCATTCTAATTCATTCGTATGATCCATTCTAACTCATTCGGTGGATCCATTCTAATTCATTCGTACGATCCATTCAAATTCATTCGCACGATCCATTCCAATTCATTCACATGATATATTCTAATTCATTCGTATGATCCATTCTAATTCATTCGTATGATTCATTCTAATTCATTCGTACAATCCAATCTAATTCATTCGTATAAATGTATCCATTCTAACTCATTCATACGATCCATTCTAATTCATTCGCACGATCCATTCTAATTCATTTGTACGAATGTATCCATTCTAATTCATTCGCACGATCCATTCTAATTCATTCGCACGATCCATTCTAATTCATTCGTACGATCCATTCTAATTCATTCGCACGAATGTATCCATTCTGATTCATTCGTACGATCAATTCTAATTCATTCACACGATACATTCTAACTCATTCGTACGACCCATTCTAATTCATTCGTAAGATCCATTCTAATTCATTCTCACAAATGTAACCTTTCTAATAAATTTGTACGATCCATTCTAATTCATTCGTACGATCCATTCTAATTCATTCGCACGATCTATTCTAATTCATTCGTACGATCCTTTCTAATTCATTCACTCGAATGTATCCATTCGAATTCATTCGTATGATCCATTCTAATGCATTCGTATGATTCATTCTAGATCATTCGTACGATCGATTCTAATTCATTCGTATGATCTAATTCTAATCCATTCGTACGATCCGTTCTAATTCGCACAAATGTATCCATTTTAATTCATTCGTACGATCCATTCTAATTTATTCATACGATCCATTCTAATTCATTCGCACGATCCATTCTAATTCATTCGTACGATCCATTCTAATTCATTCGTATGATCCATTCTAATTTATTCGCACGATCTATTCTAATTCATTCGTATGATTCATTCTAATTCATTCGTACGATCCATTCTTATGCATTCGTACGATTCATTCTAATTCATTCGCACGATCCATTCTAATTCATTCATACGATCCACTCTTATTCATTCATACGATCCATTCTAATTCATTCGTACGATCCATTCTAATTCATTCGTACGATCCATTCTAACTCATTCGGTGGATCCATTCTAATTCATTCGTACGATCCATTCTAATTCATTCGGTGGATCCATTCTAATTCATTTGTACGATCCATTCTAATTCATTCGCACGATCCATTCTAATTCATTCGTACGATCCATTCTAATTCATTCGCACGATCCATTCTAATTCATTCGTACGATCCATTCTAATTCATTCGCATGAATGTATCCATTCTAATTCAATTGCACGATCCATTCTAATTCATTCCTACGATCCATTCTAATTCATTGGCACGAATGTATCCATTCTACTTCATTTGCACGATCCATTCTAATTCATTCGCATGAATGTATGTATCCATTCTAAGTCATTCGTACGATCTATTCTAATTCATTCGTATGATCAATTCTAATTCATTCGCACGATCCATTCTAATTCGTTCGTACGATCCATTCTAATTCAATCGCACGAATGTAACCATTCGTACGATCCATTCTAATTCATTCGTATGAATGTATCCTTTCTAATTCATTTGTACGATCCATTTTAATTCGTTCATACGATCTATTCTAATTCATTTGTACGATCCATTCTAATTCATTCGCACGATCCATTCTAATCCATTCGTACGATCCATTCTAATTCATTCGTATGATCCATTCTAATTCATTCGCTCGAATGTATCCATTCTAATTCATTCGCTCGAATATATCCATTTTAATTCATTTGTACGATCCATTCTAATTCATTCGTATGATCGAACGAATGAATTAGAATGGATACATTCGAGCGAATGAATTAGAATAGATCGTAGGAATGAATTAGAATGGATCATACGAATGAAGTAGAATAGATCGTGCAAATGAATTAGAATGGATTGTACGAATGAATTAGAATGGATACATTCGTGCGAATGAATTAAAATGGATCGGACGAATGAATTAGAATGGATCCTAAGATCCATTCTAATTCGTTTGTATGATCCATTCTAATTCATTCGTACGATCCATTCTAATCCATTCGTACGATCCATTCTAATCCATTCGTACGATCCATTCTAATCCATTTACACGAATATACGATCCATTCTAATTTATTCACAAGAATGTATCCATTCTAATTCATTCGCACAATCCAATCTAATTCAAACGTACGATCCATTCTAATTCATTTGTACGATCCATTCTAATTCATTCCTACGATCCATTCTAATTCATTCGTACGATCCATTCTAATTCATTCGCTCGAATGTATCCATTCTAATTCATTCGTACGATCCATTCTAATTCATTCGCATGATCCATTCTAATTCATTCGCACGATCCATTTTAATTCATTCGTACGATCCATTCTAATTTATTCGTATGATCCATTCTAATCCATTCGTACGATTCATTCTAATCCATTCGTACGATCCATTCTAATTCATTCGCATAATCCATTCTAATTCATTCGTATGATCCATTCTAATTCATTCGCACGATCCATTCAAATTCATTCGCACGATCAATTCTAATTCATTCGTATGATCCATTCTAATTCATTTGCACGATCCATTCTAATTCATTCGCACGAATCTAACCGTTCTTATTCATTCGCACGATCCATTCTAATTCATTCGCACGATCCATTCTAATTCATTCGTACGATCCATTCAAATTCATTCGCATGATCCATTCTAATCCATTTATACGATCCATTCTAATTTATTTGCACAAATATACGATCCATTTTAATTCATTCGCACGATCCATTCTAATTCTTTCATATGAGAATGAATTAGAATGATTAAATTCGTGCGAATGAATTAGAATGGATCGTACTAATGAATTAGAATAGATCGTGAGAATGAATTAGAATTGATCATACGAATGAATTAGAATGGATCGTACGATCCATTCTAATTCAATCACACGATCCATTCTAATTCATTCGTACGATCCATTCTAATTTGCGAATGAATTAGAATGGATCATAGGAATGAATTAGAATGGATCGTACGAATGAATTAGAATGGTTACATTCGTGCGAATGAATTAGAATGGATACATTCATGCTAATGAATTAGAATGGATCGTATGAATGAATTAGAATTGATCATACGAATGAATTAGAATGGATTGTACGAATGAATTAGATAGCATCGTACGAATGAATTAGAATGGATCGTGCGAATGAATTAGTACGATCCATTCAAATTCATTCGTACGATCCATTCTAATTCATTCGTATGATCCATTCTAATTCATTCGTACGATCCATTCTAATTCATTTGCATGAATGTATCCGTTCTAATTTATTCGCACGAATGTATCCATTCGAATTCATTCGTACGATCCATTCTAATTCATTCGTACGATCCATTCTAATTCATTCTCACGAATGTAACCCTTCTAATTCATTTGTATGATCCATTCTAATTCATTCGTACGATCCATTCTAATCCATTCGTACGATCCATTCTAATCCATTCGTACGATCCATTCTAATCCATTCGTTCGAATGTATCCATTCTAATTCATTCGTACGATCCATTCAAATTCAATCGCACGAATGTAACCATTCTAATTCATTCATACGATCCATTCTAATTCATTCACACAATCCATTCTAATTCATTCGTCCGATCCATTCTAAATCATTCGCACGAATGTATCCATTCTAATTCATTCGTACAATCCATTCTAATTCATTCGCACGATCCATTCTAATTCATTCGTATGATCCATTCTAATTCATTCCTACAATCTATTCTAATTCATTCGCTCGAATGTATCCATTCTAATTCATTCGTACAATCCATTCTAATTCATTCGTACGATCTATTCTAATCCATTCGTACGATCCATTCTAATTCATTCCTACGATTTATTCTAATTCATTCGCTCGAATGTATCCATTCTAATTCGTTCGTACGATCCATTCTAATTCATTCGTATG
Organism: Chamaelirium japonicum; assembly: GCA_947650365.1. Taxonomy (NCBI): domain Eukaryota; kingdom Viridiplantae; phylum Streptophyta; class Magnoliopsida; order Liliales; family Melanthiaceae; genus Chamaelirium; species Chamaelirium japonicum. The sequence goes on from CANTAL010000295.1 coordinate 193,520, forward strand.
ATCCATTCTAACTCATTCGGTGGATCCATTCTAATTCATTCGTACGATCCATTCTAATTCATTCGCACGATCTATTCTAATTCATTCACATGATATATTCTAATTCATTCGTATGATCCATTCTAATTCATTCGTATGATTCATTCTAATTCATTCGTACAATCCAATCTAATTCATTCGTATAAATGTATCCATTCTAACTCATTCATACGATCCATTCTAATTCATTCGCACGATTCATTCTAATTCATTTGTACGAATGTATCCATTCTAATTCATTCGCACGATCCATTCTAATTCATTTGCATGATCCATTCTAATTCATTCGTACGATCCATTCTAATTAATTCGTACGATCCATTCTAATTCATTCGCACGAATGTATCCATTCTGATTCATTCACACGATACATTCTAATTCATTCGTACGAGCCATTCTAATTCATTCGTAAGATCCATTCTAATTCATTCTCACAAATATAACCTTTCTAATAAATTTGTACGATCCATTCTAATTCATTCGTATGATCCATTCTAATCCATTCGTACGATCCATTCTAATTCATTTGTACAATCCATTCTAATTCATTCTCACAAATGTAACCTTTCTAATTCATTTGTACGATCCATTCTAATTCATTCCTACGATCTATTCTAATTCATTCGTATGATCCATTCTAATTCATTCGCACGATCCATTCTAATTTATTCGTACGATCCATTCTAATTCATTCGTACGATCTATTCTAATTCATTCGTACGATCTATTCTAATTCATTTGCACGAATGTAACCATTCTAATTCATTCGTATGATTCATTCTAATTCATTCATATGAGCTATTCTAATTCATTCGTACGATCCATTCAAATTCATTCGCATGATCCATTCTAATTCATTCATACGATCCATTCTAATTCATTCTCACGAATGTAACCTTTCTAATTCTTTTGTATGATCCATTCTAATTCATTCGTACGATCCATTCCATTCGCACGATCCATTCTAATTCATTCATATGATCCATTCTAATTCATTCCTACGATCTATTCGAATTCATTCGCTCGAATGTATCCATTCTAATTCATTCGTACGATCCATTCTAATCCATTCGTACGATCCATTCTAATTCATTCGCACAAATGTAACCATTCTAATCCATTCGTACGATCCATTCTAATTCATTCCTACGATCCATTCTAATCCATTCGTACGATCCATTCTAATTCATTCCTACGATCCATTCTAATTCATTCCTACGATCTATTCGAATTCATTCGCTCGAATGTATCCATTCTAATTCATTCGTACGATCCATTCTAATCCATTCGTACGATCCATTCTAATTCATTCGCACGAATGTTACCATTCTAATCCATTCCTACGATCCATTCTAATTCATTCGTACGATCCATTCTAATTCGTTCGTACAAATATATCTATTTTAATTCATTCGCACGATCCATTCTGATTCATTCGTACGATCCATTCTAATTTATTCTAATTCATTCGTACGATCCATTCTAATTCATTCCTACAATCCATTCTAATTCATTCGCATGATCCATTCATACGATCCATTCTAATTCATTCGCATGATCCATTCATACGATCCATTCAAATCCATTCGTAGGATCCATTGTAATTCATTCATACGATCCATTCTAATTCATTCATACGATCCATTCTAATTCGTTCGTACGATCCATTCTAATTCATTCGTACGATCCATTCTAATTCATTCGTACGATCCATTCTAATTCATTCGCACGATCCATTCTAATTCATTCGCACGATCCATTCTAATTCATTCATACAATCCAATCTAATTCAAACGTACGATCCATTCTAATTCATTCACATGATGTATTCTAATTCATTCGTATGATCCATTCTAATTCATTCGTATGATTAGAATGGATCGTATGAACGAATTAGAATGGTTCGTACGAATGAATTAGAATGGATCGTACGAATGAATTAGAATGGATTAGAATGGATCATACGTATGAATTAGAATGGTTACATTCGAGCGAATGAATTAGAATGGATCGTACGAATGAATTAGAATAGATCATAGGAATGAATTAGAATGGATCATGCAAATGAATTAGAATGGATACATTCGTGTGAATGAATTAGAATGGATCGTAGGAATGATATAGAATGGATCGTACGAATGAATTAGAATGGATCGTACAAATGAATTAGAATGGATCGTACGAATGAATTAAGATGGATCGTACTAATCCACTCGTACGATCCATTCTAATTCATTCGCACGAATGTAACCATTCTAATTCATACGTATGATCCATTCTAGTTTATTCGTATAATTTATTCGCACGATCCATTCTAATTCATTCGTACGATCCATTCTAATGCATTCGTACGATTCATTCTAATTCATTCACACGATCCATTCTAATTCATTCGTATGATCCATTCTAATTTTTTCATACGATCCTTTCAAATTCATTCGCATGATCCATTCTAATTCATTCGTACGATCCATTATAATTCATTCGTTCGATCCATTCTAATTCATTCGTACGATCCATTCTAATTCATTCGTACGATCCATTCTAATTCATTCACACAATCCATTCTAATTTATTCGTACGATCCATTCTAATTCATTCGGACGATCTATTCTAATTCATTCGCACGATCCATTGTAATTCATTCGTACGATCCATTCTAATTTATTCACACGATCCATTCTAATTCATTCGTACGATCCATTCTAATTCATTCGCACGAATGTAACCATTCTAATTCATTCGTACGATCCATTCTAATTCATTCCTACGATCCATTTTAATTCATTCGCACGAATGTATCCATTCTAATTCATTTGCACGATCCATTCTAATTCATTCCCACGATCCATTCTAATTCATTTGCACGAATGTATCCATTCTAATTCATTTGCACGATCCATTCTAATTCATTCGCATGAATATATGTATCCATTCTAATTCATTCGTACGATCCATTCTAATTCATTCGTATGATCAATTCTAATTCATTCGTACGATCCATTCTAATTCATTCGCACGAATGTAACCATTCGTACGATCCATTCTAATTCATTCGTATGAATGTATCCTTTCTAATTGATTTGTATGATCCATTCTAATTCGTTCATACGATCCATTCTAATTCATTTGTACGATCCATTCTAATCCATTCGTATGATCCATTCTAATCCATTCGTACGATCCATTCTAATTCATTCGCTCGAATGTATCCATTCTAATTCATTCGCTCGAATGTATCCATTTTAATTCATTCGTACGATCCATTCTAATTCATTCGTACGATCGAACGAATGAATTAGAATGGATACATTCGAGCGAATGAATAAGAATAGATCGTAGGAATGAATTAGAATGGATCATACGAATGAATTAGAATGGATCGTGCGAATGAATTAGAATGGATTGTACGAATGAATTAGAATGGATACATTCGTGCGAATGAATTAGAATGGATCGGACGAATGAATTAGAATGGATCGTACGATCCATTCTAATTCATTTGTATGATCCATTCTAATTCATTCATATGATTCATTCTAATCCATTCGTACGATCCATTCTAATCCATTTGTACGATCCATTCAAATCTATTTGCACGAATATACGATCCATTCTAATTTATTCGCAAGAATGTATCCATTCTAATTCATTCGTACGATCCATTCGTACGATCTATTCTAATTCATTCGCACGATCCATTCTAATTCATTCATGCGAATGGATTAGAATGGATCGTACGAATGGATTAGAATGGATCGTATGAATGAATTAGAATGGATAATACGAATGAATTAGAATGGATCCACCGAATGAGTTAGAATGGATCATACGAATGAATTAGAATGGATCGTACGAATAAATTAGAATGGATTGTGTGAATGAATTAGAATAGATCGTAGGAATGAATTAGAATGGATCGTACGAATGAATTAGAATGGATCGTACGAATGAACTAGAATGGATACATTCGTGCGAATGAATTAGAATGGATCATATGAAAGAATTAGAATGGATCGTGCGAATGAATTAGAAAGGATCGTACGAATGAATTAGAATGGATATATTCGTGCGAATGAATTAGAATGGATCGTACGAATGGATTAGAAAGGATCGGACAAATGAATTAGAATGGATACATTCGAGCGAATGAATTAGAACAGATCATAGGAATGAATTAGAATGGATCATATGAATAAATTAGAATGGATCGTGCGAATGAATTAGAATGGATTGTACGAATGAATTAGAATGGATACATTCGTGCAAATGAATTAGAATGGATCGGACGAATGAATTAGAATGGATCGTACGATTCATTCTAATTCATTCATACGATCCATTCTAACGCATTCGTATGATTCATTCTAATTCATTCGCACGATCCATTCTAATTCATTCGTACGATCCATTCTAATTCATTCACACGATCCATTCTAATCCATTCGTACGATCCATTCTAATACATTCGTACGATCCATTCTAATGTATTCGTACGATCCATTCTAATTCATTCGTACGATCTATTCTAATTCATTCCTATGTATCCATTCTAATTCATTCGTACGATCCATTCTAATTCATTCGCACGATCCAATCTAATTCATTCGTATAATCCATTCTAATTCATTCCTATGATCTATTCTAATTCATTCGCCCGAATGTATCCATTTTAATTCATTCGTACGATCCATTCTAATTGATTCGTACGATCCATTCTAATTCATTCTCACGAATTTAACATTTCTAATTCATTTGTATGATCCATTCTAATTCATTCGTATGATTCATTCTAATTCATTCCTACGATCCATTCTAATTCATTCGTACGATCTAATTCTAATCCATTCGTACGATCCATTCTAATTCGCACAAATGTATCCATTTTAATTCATTCGTACGATCCATTCTTATTCATTCGTACGATCCATTCTAATCCATTCGTACGATCCATTCTAATTCATTCGCACAAATGTATCCTTTATTCATTTGTACGATCCATTCTAATCCATTCGTACGATCCATTCTGATTCATTCGTACGATCTATTCTAATTCATTTGCATGATCCATTCTAATTCATTCGTACGATCGATTCTAATTCATTCGTACAATCCATTCAAATTCATTCGTACGATGCAATCTAATTCATTCGCACGAATATATCCATTCTAATTCATTCGTACGATCCTTTCTAATTCATTCGCACGATCCATTCTAATCCATTCGTACGATCCATTCTAATTCATTCGCACGAATGTAACCATTTTAATTCATTCGTACGATCCATTCTAATTCATTCCTACGATCCATTCTAATTCATTCCTATGATCCATTCTAATTCATTCGCACGATCCATTCTAATTCATTCGTACGATCCATTCTAATTCATTCGCTCGAATGTATCCATTCTAATTCATTCGTACGATCCATTCTAATTCATTCGTATGATCCATTCTAATTCATTCATACGATCCATTCTAATTCATTCGTATGATCCATTCTAATTCATTCTTACGATCTATTCTAATTCAATCTCACGAATGTAACCTTTCTAATTCATTTGTATGATCCATTCTAATTCATTCGTACGATCCATTCTAATCCATTCGTACGATCCATTCGAATCCATTCGTATGATCTATTCTAATCCATTCGTACAATCCATTCTAATTCATTCGTACGATCCATTCTAATTCATTCTCACAAATGTAACCTTTCTAATTCATTTGTACGATCAATTCAAATTCATTCGTATGATCCATTCTAATTCATTCGTACGATCCATTGTAATTCATTCGTATGATCCATTCTAACTCATTCGCACAAATGTATCCATTCTAATTCATTCGTACGATCCATTCTAATTCATTCGCACGATCCATTCTAATTCATTCGTACGATCCATTCTAATTCATTCGTACGATCCATTCTAATTCATTCGCACGATCCATTCTAATTCATTCGTACGATCCATTCTAATTCATTCGCACGAATGTATCCATTCTAATGCATTCGTACGATCCATTCTAATTCATTCGTACGATCCATTCTAATCCATTCGTACGACCCATTCTAATTCATTCTCACAAATGTAACCTTTCTAATTCATTTGTACAATCCATTCTAATTCATTCGTACGATCCATTCTAATTCATTCGTACGATCCATTCTAATTCATTCGCACGAATGTATCCATTCTAATTCATTTGCACGATCCATTCAAATTCATTCCTATGATCCATTCTAATTCATTCGTACGATCCATTCTAATTTATTCGCTCGAATGTATCCATTCTAATTCATTCGTACGATCCATTCTAATTCATTCGTGCGATCCATTCTAATCCATTCGTATGATCCATTCTAATTCATTCGTACAATGCGTTCTAATCCATTCGTTCGATCCATTCTAATCCATTCGTACGATCCATTCTAATTCATTCGTATGATCCATTCTAATTCATTCTCACAAATGTAACCTTTCTAATTCATTTGTACGATCCATTCTAATTCATTTGTACGATCCATTATAATTCATTCGTACGATCCATTCTAATCCATTCGTACGATCCATTCTAGTTCATTCGTACGATCCATTCTAATTTATTTGCACGAATATACGAATGAATCGTACAAATTAATTAGAAAGGTTACACTTGTGAGAACGAATTAGAATGGATCGTACGAATGGATTAGAATGGATCGTACGAATGGATCGTACAAATGAATTAGAAAGGTTACATTTGTGAGAATGAATTAGAATAGATCGTAGAAATGAATTAGAATGGATCATACGAATGAATTAGAATGGATCATACGAACGAATTAGAATGGATCGTATGAATGAATTAGAATGGATCGTATGAACGAATTAGAATGGATCGTACGAATGAATTAGAATGGATACATTCGAGCGAATGAATTAGAATGGATCGTACGAATGAATTAGAATGGATCCATTCGTGTGAATGAATTAGAATGGATCGTAGGAATGAATTAGAGTGGATCGTACGCATAAATTAGAATGGTTACATTCGTGCGAATGAATTGGAATGGATCGTACGAATTGATTAGAATGGATCGTACGAATGGATTAGAATGGATCATACGAATGAATTAGAATGGATCGTACAAATGAATTAGAATGGATCGTACAAATGAATTAGAAAGGTTACATTTGTGAGAATGAATTAGAATGGATCGTACGAATGGATTAGAATGGATCGTACGAATGGATTAGAATGGATCGTACGAATGGATTAGAATGGATCGTATGAATGGATTAGAATGGATCATACGAATGGATTAGAATGGATCATACAAATGAATTAGAAAGGTTACATTCGTGAGAATGAATTAGAATGGATCGTACGAATGAATTAGAATGGATACATTCGAGCGAATGAATTAGAATGGATCGTACGAATGAATTAGATTGGATCGTACGAATAAATTAGAATGGATCGTAGGAATGAATTAGAATGGATCGTACGAATGAATTAGAATGGTTATATTTGTGAGAATGAATTAGAATGGATCGTACGAATGAATTAGAATGGATCGTACGAATGGATTAGAATGGATCGTACGAATGAATTAGAATGGATCGTGCGAATGAATTCTATAGATAGTGCGAATGAATTAGAATGGATCGTACGAATGAATTAGAATGGATCCACCGAATGAGTTAGAATGGATCATACGAATGAATTAGAATGGATCGTGCGAATGAATTAGAATGGATTGTACGAATGAATTAGAATGTATACATTCATGCGAATGAATTAGAATGGATCGGACGAATGAATTAGAATGGATCGTACGATTCATTCTAATTCATTCGTACGATCCATTCTAATGCATTCGTACGATTCATTCTAATTCATTCGCACGAACCATTCTAATTCATTCGTACGATCCATTCTTGTTCATTCATACGATCCATTCTAATTCATTCGTACAATCCATTTTAATTCATTCGTACGATCCATTCTTATTCATTCATACGATCCATTCTAATGCATTCATACGATACATTCTAATTCATTCGTACGATTCATTCTAAGTCATTCCTTTGATCCATTCTAATTCATTCGTACGATCCATTCTAATTCATTCGCTCGAATGTATCCATTCTAATTCATTCGTACGATCCATTCTAATTCGTTCATACGATCCATTCTAATTCGTTCGTACGATCCATTCTAATTCATTCGTACGATCCATTCTAATTCATTCGTACGATCCATTCTAATTCATTCGTACAAATGTATCCATTTTAATTCGTTCATGATCCATTCTAATTCATTCGTACGATCCATTCTAATTCATTCTAATTCATTCGTACGATCCATTCTAATTCATTCCTACGATCCATTCTAATTCATTCGTATGATCCATTCGTACGATCCATTCTAATCCATTCGTACGATCCATTCTAATTCATTCATACGATCCATTCTAATTCGTTCATACGATCCATTCTAATTCGTTCGTACGATCCATTCTAATTCGTTCGTAAGATCCATTCTAATTCATTCGCACGATCCATTCTAATTCATTTGTACGATCCATTTTAATTCATTCGCATGATCCATTCTAATTCATTCGTACAATGCATTCTAATTCATTCGCTCGAATATATCCATTCTAATTCATTCGCACGAATGAATTAGAATGGATCGGATGAATGAATTAGAATGGATCGTACGATTCATTCTAATTCATTCGTACGATCCATTCTAATGCATTCGTACGATTCATTCTAATTCATTCGCACGATCCATTCTAATCCATTCGTACGATCCATTCTTATTCATTCATATGATCCATTCTAATTCATTCGCACAATCCATTCTAATTCATTCGTACGATCCATTCTAATTCATTCGTATGATCCATTCTAACTCATTTTAGAATGGATCGTACGAACGAATTAGAATGGATCATATGAACGAATTAGAATGGATCGTAGGAATGAATTAGAATGGATACATTCGAGCGAATGAATTAGAATGGATCGTACGAATGGATTAGAATGGATCGTACGAATGGATTAGAATGGATCGTACGAATGGATTAGAATTGATTGTACGAATGAATTAGAATGGATCATACAAATGAATTAGAAAGGTTACATTCGTGAGAATGAATTAGAATGGATCATACGAATGAATTAGAATGGATTATGCGAATGAATTTGAATGGATCGTACGAATGAATTAGAATGGATAGAACGAATGAATACGAATGGATACATTCGAGCTAATGAATTAGAATAGATCGTAGGAATGAATTAGAATGGATCATACGAATGAATTAGAATGGATCGCGCGAATGAATTAGAATGGATTGTACGAATGAATTAGAATGGATATATTCGTGCGAATGAATTAGAATGGATCAGACGAATGAATTTGAATGGATCGTACGAATGAATTAGAATGGATCGTGCGAATGAATTAGAATGAATCGTACGAATGCATTAGAATGGATACATTTGTGCGAATGAATTAGGATGGATCGTACGAATGAATTAGTATGGATCGTGCAAATGAATTAGAATGGATCGTACGAATGAATTAGAATGGATCGTACGAATGAATTAGAATGGATCATACGAATGAATTAGAATGGATCGTACGAATGAATTAGAATGGATCATATGAATGAATTAGAATGGTTACATTCGTGCGAATGAATTATAATGGATCGTACAAATGGATTAGAATGGATCGTATGAAAGGATTAGAACGTATTGTACGAATAAATTAGAATAGATACATTTGTGCGAATGAATTAGAATGGATCGTACAAATGAATTAGAAAGGTTACATTTGTGAGAATGAATTAGAATGGATCGTACGAATGGATTAGAATGGATCGTACGAATGGATTAGAATGGATCGTACGAATGGATTAGAATGGATCGTATGAATGGATTAGAATGGATCATACGAATGGATTAGAATGGATCATACAAATGAATTAGAAAGGTTACATTCGTGAGAATGAATTAGAATGGATCGTACGAATGAATTAGAATGGATACATTCGAGCGAATGAATTAGAATGGATCGTACGAATGAATTAGATTGGATCGTACGAATAAATTAGAATGGATCGTAGGAATGAATTAGAATGGATCGTACGAATGAATTAGAATGGTTATATTTGTGAGAATGAATTAGAATGGATCGTACGAATGAATTAGAATGGATCGTACGAATGGATTAGAATGGATCGTACGAATGAATTAGAATGGATCGTGCGAATGAATTCTATAGATAGTGCGAATGAATTAGAATGGATCGTACGAATGAATTAGAATGGATCCACCGAATGAGTTAGAATGGATCATACGAATGAATTAGAATGGATCGTGCGAATGAATTAGAATGGATTGTACGAATGAATTAGAATGTATACATTCATGCGAATGAATTAGAATGGATCGGACGAATGAATTAGAATGGATCGTACGATTCATTCTAATTCATTCGTACGATCCATTCTAATGCATTCGTACGATTCATTCTAATTCATTCGCACGAACCATTCTAATTCATTCGTACGATCCATTCTTGTTCATTCATACGATCCATTCTAATTCATTCGTACAATCCATTTTAATTCATTCGTACGATCCATTCTTATTCATTCATACGATCCATTCTAATGCATTCATACGATACATTCTTATTCATTCGTACGATTCATTCTAAGTCATTCCTTTGATCCATTCTAATTCATTCGTACGATCCATTCTAATTCATTCGCTCGAATGTATCCATTCTAATTCATTCGTACGATCCATTCTAATTCGTTCATACGATCCATTCTAATTCGTTCGTACGATCCATTCTAATTCATTCGTACGATCCATTCTAATTCATTCGTACGATCCATTCTAATTCATTCGTACAAATGTATCCATTTTAATTCGTTCATGATCCATTCTAATTCATTCGTACGATCCATTCTAATTCATTCTAATTCATTCGTACGATCCATTCTAATTCATTCCTACGATCCATTCTAATTCATTCGTATGATCCATTCGTACGATCCATTCTAATCCATTCGTACGATCCATTCTAATTCATTCATACGATCCATTCTAATTCGTTCATACGATCCATTCTAATTCGTTCGTACGATCCATTCTAATTCGTTCGTAAGATCCATTCTAATTCATTCGCACGATCCATTCTAATTCATTTGTACGATCCATTTTAATTCATTCGCATGATCCATTCTAATTCATTCGTACAATGCATTCTAATTCATTCGCTCGAATATATCCATTCTAATTCATTCGCACGAATGAATTAGAATGGATCGGATGAATGAATTAGAATGGATCGTACGATTCATTCTAATTCATTCGTACGATCCATTCTAATGCATTCGTACGATTCATTCTAATTCATTCGCACGATCCATTCTAATCCATTCGTACGATCCATTCTTATTCATTCATATGATCCATTCTAATTCATTCGCACAATCCATTCTAATTCATTCGTACGATCCATTCTAATTCATTCGTATGATCCATTCTAACTCATTTTAGAATGGATCGTACGAACGAATTAGAATGGATCATATGAACGAATTAGAATGGATCGTAGGAATGAATTAGAATGGATACATTCGAGCGAATGAATTAGAATGGATCGTACGAATGGATTAGAATGGATCGTACGAATGGATTAGAATGGATCGTACGAATGGATTAGAATTGATTGTACGAATGAATTAGAATGGATCATACAAATGAATTAGAAAGGTTACATTCGTGAGAATGAATTAGAATGGATCATACGAATGAATTAGAATGGATTATGCGAATGAATTTGAATGGATCGTACGAATGAATTAGAATGGATAGAACGAATGAATACGAATGGATACATTCGAGCTAATGAATTAGAATAGATCGTAGGAATGAATTAGAATGGATCATACGAATGAATTAGAATGGATCGCGCGAATGAATTAGAATGGATTGTACGAATGAATTAGAATGGATATATTCGTGCGAATGAATTAGAATGGATCAGACGAATGAATTTGAATGGATCGTACGAATGAATTAGAATGGATCGTGCGAATGAATTAGAATGAATCGTACGAATGCATTAGAATGGATACATTTGTGCGAATGAATTAGGATGGATCGTACGAATGAATTAGTATGGATCGTGCAAATGAATTAGAATGGATCGTACGAATGAATTAGAATGGATCGTACGAATGAATTAGAATGGATCGTACGAATGAATTGGAATGGATAAAGACAAATGAATTAGAAAGGTTACATTCGTGAGAATGAATTAGAATGGATCGTACGAATGAATTAGAATGGATCGTACGAATGAATTAGAATGGATACATTCGAGCGAATGAATTAGAATGGATCGTACGAATGAATTAGAATGGATCATAGGAATGAATTAGAATGGATCGTGCAAATGAATTAGAATGGATACATTCGTGCGAATGAATTAGAATGGATCGTAGGAATGAATTAGAATGGATCGTACGAATGAATTAGAATGGTTACATTCGTGCGAATGAATTAGAATGAATCGTACGAATTGATTAGAATGGATCGTACGAATGGATTAGAATGGATCATACGAATGAATTAGAATGGAACGTACGAATGGATTAGAATGGATCGTACGAATGGATTAGAATGGATCGTACGAATGGATTAGAATGGATCGTACGAATGAATTAGAATGGATCATACAAATGAATTAGAAAGGTTACATTCGTGAGAATGAATTAGAATGGATCGTACGAATGAATTAGAATGGATCATGCGAATGAATTTGAATGGATCGTACGAATGAATTAGAATGGATCGAACGAATGAATTAGAGTGGATACATTCGAGCGAATGAATTAGAATAGATCGTAGGAATGAATTAGAATGGATCATACGAATGAATTAGAATGGATCATGCGAATGAATTAGAATGGATTGTACGAATGAATTAGAATGGATAAATTCGTGCGAATGAATTAGAATCGATCGGACGAATGAATTAAAATGGATCATACGAATGAATTAGAATGGATCGTGCGAATGAATTAGAATGAATCGTACGAATGCATTAGAATGGATACATTCGTGCGAATGAATTAGAATGGATCGTACGAATGAATTAGAATGGATCGTGCGAATGAATTAGAATGGATCGTACGAATGAAATGAATGGATCGTGCGAATGAATTAGAATGGATCGTACGAATGAATTTGAATGGATACATTTGTGCGAATGAATTAGAATGGATCGTACGAATGAATTAGAATGGATCGTACGAATGAATTAGAATGGATATATTTGTACGAATGAATTAGAATGGATCGTGCGAATGAATTAGAATGGATCGTACGAATGAATTATAATGGATCGTACGAATGAATTAGAATGGACCTTGCGATTGAATTAGAATAGATCGTACGAATGAATTAGAATGGATACATTCGTGCGAATGAACTAGAATGGATACATACATTCATGCGAATGAATTAGAATGGATCGTATGAATGAGTTAGAGTGGATCGTATGAATGAATTAGAATGGATTGCATGAATGAATTAGAATGGATCATACGAATGAATTGGAATGGATCGTATGAATGAATTAGAATGGACACATTCATGCAAATGAATTAGAATTGATCGTACGAATGAAATAGAATGGATCATACGAATGAATTAGAATGGAATGTGCAAATGAATTAGAATGGATACATTCGTACAAATGAATTAGAATGGATCGTGCGAATGAATTAGAATGGATCATACGAATGAATTAGAATGGATACATTTGTGCGAATGAATTAGAATGGATCGTACGAATGAATTAGAATGAATCCAACGAATGAATTAGAATGGATCATACGAATGAAATAAAATACATTATGTGAATGAATTAGAATGGATCGTACGTTTGAATTAGATTGGATTGTGCGAATGAATTAGAATGGATACATTCGTGCGAATGAATTAGAATAGATCGTATGAATGAATTAGAATGGATCGTACGAATGAATTAGAATGGATACATTTGTACGAATGAATTAGAATGGATCGTATGAATGAATTAGAATGGATCGTACGAATGAATTAGAATGGATAGTGCGAATGAATTAGAATGGATCGTACGAATGAATTAGAATGGATTGTACGAATGAATTAGAATAGATCGTACGAATGAATTAGAATGGATTGTGCGAATGAATTAGAATGGATCGTATGAATGAATAAAAATGGATCGTACGAATGAATTAGAATAGATCGTGCGAATGAATTAGAATGAATCGTACGAATGCATTAGAATGGATACATTCGTGCGAATGAATTAGAATGGATCGTACGAATGAAAAAGAATGGATCATGTGAATGAATTAGAATGAATCGTACAAATGAATTAGAATGGATCGTACGAATGAATTAGAATGGATACATTTGTACGAATAAATTAGAATGGATTGTACGAATGAATTAGAATGGATTGTATGAATAAATTAGAACGGATCGTACGAATGAATTAGAATTGATCGTGCGAATGAATTAGAATAGATACATTCTTGCGAATGAATTTGAATGGATCATACGAATGAATTAGAATGGTTACATTCGTGCAAATGAATTAGAATGGATCGTACGAATAAATTAGAATGGATACATTCATGCGAATGAATTAGAATGGATCGTACAAATGAATTAGAATGGATCGTATGAATGAATTAGAATGGATCATGCGAATGAATTAGAATGGATTGTACGAATGAAATAGAATGAATACATTTGTGCGAATGAATTAGAATGGCTCGTGCGAATGAATTATAATGGATCGTACGAATGAATTAGAATGGATATATTTTTGCGAATGAATTAGAATGGATCGAACGAATGAATTAGAATGGATACATTTGTGCGAATGAATTAGAATAGATCATACGAATGAATTAGAATGGATCGTACGAATGAATTAGAATGGATTCATTTGTGCAAATGAATTAGAATGGATCGTATATTCGTTCAAATAAATTAGAATGGATCGTACGAATGAATTAGAATGGATCCACCGAATGAGTTAAAATGGATCAAACGAATGAATTAGAATGGATCGTACGAATGAATTAGAATGGATTGTGCGAATGAATTAGAATGGATCGTATGAATGAATAAGAATGGATCGTGCGAATGAATTAGAATGGATCGTACGAATGAATTAGAATGGATCGTGCGAATGAATTAGAAACATTCGTGCGAATGAATTAGAATGAATTAGATTGCATCGTACGATCCATTCTAATCCATTCGTACGATCCATTCTTATTCATTGATACGATCCATTCTAATTCATTCGCACAATCCATTCTAATTCATTCGTACGATCCATTATAATTCATTCGTATGATCCATTCTAACTCATTCGGTGGATCCATTCTAATTCATTCGTACGATCCATTGTAATTTATTTGCACGAATATACGATCCATTCTAATTCAATCGCACAAATGTATCCATTCTAATTCATTCGCACGATCCATTCTAATTCATTCTCACGAATGTAACCTTTCTAATTCATTTGTATGATCCATTCTAATTCATTCGTACGATCCATTCTAATCCTTTCGTACGATCCATTCTAATCCATTCGTGTGATCCATTCTAATCCATTCGTACGATCCATTCTAATTCATTCGTACGATCCATTCTAATTCATTCTCACAAATGTAACCTTTCTAATTCATTTGTACGATCCATTCTAATTCATTCGTACGATCCATTCTAATCCATTCGTACGATCCATTCTAATCCATTCGTACGATCCATTCTAATTCATTTGCACGAATGTAACCATTCTAATTCTAATTCATTCGTATGATCCATTCTAATTCATTCGCACTATCCATTCTAATTCATTCGTACGATCCATTCTAATTCATTCGTACGATCCATTCTAATTCATTCGTACAAATGTATCGAACGAATGATCGTACGAATGAATTAGAATGGATCGTACGAATGGATTAGAATGGATAGTGCGAATGAATTAGAATGGATCGTACGAATGAATTAGAATTAGAATGGTTACATTCGTGCGAATGAATTAGAATGGATCGTACGAATGGAATAGAATGGATCGTACGAATGGATTAGAATGGATCGTACGAATGAATTAGAATGGATCGTACGAATGAATTAGAAAGGTTACATTTGTGAGAATGAATTAGAATGGATCGTACGAATGAATTAGAATGGATCGTACGAATGGATTATAATGGATCGTACGAATGAATTAAATTGGATCGTACGAATGAATTAGAATAGCTCATACGAATGAATTAGAATGAATCGTACGAATGAATTAGAATGGTTACATCCATGCGAATGAATTAGAATAAATCATACGAATGAATTAGAATGGATCGTACGAATGAATTAGAATGGATACATTTGTGCGAATGAATTAGAATGGATCGTATATTCGTGCAAATAGATTAGAATGGATCGTACAAATGAATTAGAATGGATCGTACGAATGAGTTAGAATGGATCGTGCGAATGAATTAGAATGGATCGTACGAATGAATTAGAATGGATCCACCGAATGAGTTAGAATGGATCATATGAATGAATTCGAATGGATTGTACGAATTAATTAGAATTCTAATTCATTCGCTCGGATGTATCCATTCTAATTCATTCGTACGATCCATTCTAATTCGTTCATACGATCCATTCTAATTCGTTCGTACGATCCATTCTAATTCGTTCGTACGATCCATTCTAATTCATTCGTATGATCCATTCTAATTCATTCCTATGATCTATTATAATTCATTCGCTCGAATGTATCCATTCTAATTCATTCGTTCGATCCATTCTAATTCTTTCGTACGATCCATTCAAATTCATTCGCATAATCCATTCTAATTTATTCGTACGATCCTTTCTATTTCATTCTCACGAATGTAACCTTTCTAATTCATTTGTATGATCCATTCTAATTCATTCGTATGATCCATTCAAATCCATTCGTACGATCCATTCTAATCCATTCGTACGATCCATTCTAATCCATTCGTACGATCCATTCTAATTCATTCTCACAAATGTAACCTTTCTAATTCATTTGTACGATCCATTCTAATTCATTCGTACGATCCATTCTAATCCATTGGTACGATCCATTCTAATTCATTCGCACGAATGTAACCATTCTAATTCATTCGTACGATCTATTTTAATTCATTCCTACGATCCATTCTAATTCATTCGCACGAATTTATCCATTCTAATTCATTTGCACGATCCATTCTAATTCATTCCTATGATCCATTCTAATTCATTCGTACGATCCATTCTAATTCATTCGCTCGAATGTATCCATTCTAATTCATTCGTACGATCCATTCGAATTCATTCGTACGATCTATTCTAATTCATTCGCACGATCCATTCTAATTCAGTCGTATGAATGTAACCATTTTAATTCATTCGTAGGATCCATTCTAATTCATTCGTACGATCTAATTCATTTGTACGATCCATTCTAATTCATTCGTACGATCGATTCTAATTGATTCGCACGATCCATTCTAATTCATTCGTACGATCCATTCTAATTCATTCATATGATCCATTCTAATTTATTCGTTCAACTATATCCATTCTAATTCATTCGTACGATCCATTCTAACTCATTCGTATGATCCATTCTAATTCATTCGTACGATCCATTCTATGTCATTCGTACAATCCATTCTAATTCAGTCGTATGAATGTATCCATTTTAATTCATTCGTACGATCCATTCTAATTCATTCATACGATCTAATTCATTCGTACGATCCATTCTACTTCATTCGTACGATCGATTCTAATTCATTCGCACGATCCATTCTAATTCATTCGTACGATCTATTCTAATTCATTCGTATGATCCATTCTAATTTATTCGTTCAAATATATCCATTCTAATTCATTCGTACGATCCATTCTAATTCATTCGCACGATCGATTCTAATTCATTCGTATGATCAATTCTAATTCATTCGCACGATCCATTCTAATTCATTTGTACGATCTATTCTAATTTATTCGTACGATCCATTCTAATTCATTCGCACAAATGTATCCATTCTAATTCATTCGTACGATCCATTCTAATTGATTCGCACTATCAATTCTAATTCATTCGTACGATCCATTCTAATTCATTCGTACGATCCATTCTAATTCATTCGTACAATCTATTCTAATTAATTCGCACAAATGTATCCATTCTAATTCATTCGTACGATCCATTCTAATTCATTCGTACGATCCATTCTAGTTCATTCGCACGAATGTATCATACGAATGAATTAGAATGGATCATGCGAATGAATTAGAATGGATTGTGCGAATGAATTAGAATGGATCATGCGAATGAATTAGAATGGATCGTACGAACGAATTAGAATGGATCGTATGAACGAATTAGAATGGATCGTATGAACAAATTAGAATGGATCGTACGAATGAATTAGAATGGATACATTTGAGCGAATGAATTAGAATGGATCGTACGAATGAATTAGAATGGATCCACCGAATGAGTTAGAATGGATCATACGAATGAATTAGAATGGATCGTACGAACGAATTAGAATGGATTGTGCGAATGAATTAGAATGGATTGTATGAATGAATAAGAATGGATCGTACGAATGGATTAGAATGGATCGTACGATGCAATCTAATTCATTCGCACGAATGTTTCTAATTCATTCGCACGATCCATTCTAATTCATTAGTACAATCCATTCTAATTCATTCGCACGATCCATTCTTATTCATTCATACGATCCATTCTAATTCATTCGCATAATCCATTCTAATTCATTCGTACTATCCATTCTAATTCATTCGTATGATCCATTCTAACTCATTCGGTGGATCCATTCTAATTCATTCGTACGATCCTTTCTAATTTATTTGTACAAATATACGATCCATTCTAATTCATTTGCACAAATGTATCCATTCAAATTCATTCGTACGATCCATTCTAATTCATTCGTATGATCTATTCTAATTCATTCGCACAAATGTATCCATTCTAACTCATTCGTACGATCCATTCTAATTCATTCGCACGATCCATTCTAATTTATTCACACAAATGTATCTATTCTAATTCATTCGTACAATCCATTCTAATTCGTTCGCATGATCCATTCTAATTTATTCGTACGATCCATTCTAATTCATTTGTACGATCCATTCTAAATCATTCGCACGAATGTATCCATTCTAATTTATTCGTACGATCCATTCTAATTCATTTGCACGAATGTAACCATTCTAATTCATTCGTACGATCCATTCAAATTCATTCGCAGGAATGTATCCATTCTAATTCATTCGCACGATCAATTTTAATTCATTTGTACGATCCGTTCTAATTTATTCATACAATCCATTCTAATTCATTCGTACAATCCATTCTAATTTATTCGTACAAATGTATCCATTCTAATTCATTCGTACGATTCATTCTAATTCATTCGTACGATTCATTCTAATTCATTCGCACGATCCGTTCTAATTCATTCGTACGATCCATTCTTTTTCATTCGCACGAATGTATCCATTCTAATGCAGTCGTACGATTCATTCTAATTCATTCGCACGTTCCATTCTAATTCATTCGTACGATCCATTCTTATTCATTCATACGATCCATTCTAATTCGTTCGCACAATCCATTCTAATTCATTCGTACGATCCATTCTAATTCATTCGTATGATCCATTCTAACTCATTCGGTGGATCCATTCTAATTCATTCGTACGATCCATTCTAATTCATTCGCACGATCCATTCTACCTCATTCGTAAGATCCATTCTAATTCATTTGTACGATCCATTCTAATTTATTTGCACGAATATATGATCCATTCTAAATCATTCGCACAAATGTATCCATTCTAATTCATTCGTACGATCCATTCTAATTCATTCAGATGATCTATTCTAATTCATTCGCACGAATGTAACCATTCTAATTCTTTCGTACGATTCATTCTAATTCATTCGTATGAGCTATTCTAATTCATTCGTACGATCCATTCTAATTCATTCGTACGATCCATTCTAATCCATTCGTATGATCCATTCTAATTCATTCGTACGATCCATTCTAATTCATTCTCACAAATGTAACCTTTCTAATTCATTTGTACGATCCATTCTATTTCATTCGTACGATCCATTCTAATACATTCGTACGATCCATTCTAATCCATTCGTACGATCCATTCTAATTCATTCGCACGAATGTAACCATTTTAATTCATTCGTACGATCCATTCTAATTCATTCCTATGATCCATTCTAATTCATTCGTACGATCCATTCTAATTCATTCGCACCAATATATCCATTCTAATTCATTCGCACGATCCATTCTAATTCATTCGTACGATCCATTCTAATTCATTCGTACGATTCATTCTAATTCATTCGTACGATCCATTCTAATGCATACGTACGATTCGTTCTAATTCATTCGCACGATCCATTCTAATTCATTCGTATGATCCATTCTAATTTATTTGCACAAATATACGATCCATTCTAATTTATTCGCAAGAATGTATCCATTCTAATTCATTCGTACAATCCATTCTAATTTATTCGTACAAATATATCCATTCTAATTCATTCGTACGATCCATTCTAATTCATTCGTACGATTCATTCTAATTCATTCACACGATCCATTCTAATTCATTCGTACGATCCATTCTAATTCATTCGCACGAATGTATCCATTCTAATACATTCGTACAATTCATTCTAATTCATTCGCACGATCCATTCTAATTCATTCGTACGATCCATTCTTATTCATTCATACGATCCATTCTTATTCATTCGCACAATCCATTCTAATTCATTCGTACGATCCATTCTAATTCATTCGTATGATCCATTCTAACTCATTCGGTGGATCCATTCTAATTCATTCGTACGATCCATTCTAATTCATTCGCACGATCCATTCTAACTCATTCGTACGATCCATTCTAACTCATTTGTACGATCCATTCTGATTTATTTGCACGAATATACGATCCATTCTAATTCATTCGTACGATCCATTCGTACGATCCATTCAAATTCATTCGCAAGAATGTATCCATTCTAATCCATTCGCATGATCAATTCTAATTCATTCGTACGATCCATTCTAATTTATTCATATAATCCATTCTAATTCATTCGTACAATCCATTCTAATTTATTCGTCCAAATGTATCTATTCTAATTCATTCGAACGATCCATTCTAATTCATTCGTACGATTGATTCTAATTTATCGTACGATCCATTCTAATTCATTCGTACGATCTATTCTAATTCATTCGCATGATCCATTCTAATTCATACGTACGATCCATTCTAATTCATTCGTACAATCCATTCAAATTCATTCGTACGATGCAATCAAATTCATTCGCACGATCCATTCTAACTCATTCGTTGGATCCATTATAATTCATTTGGTGGATCCATTCTAATTCATTCGTACGATCCATTCTAATTTATTCGCACGATCCATTCTAATTTATTCGTACGATCCATTCTAATTCATTCGTACGATCTCTTCTAATTCATTCGCATGATCCATTCTAATCCATTCGTACAAATGTATCTATTCTAATTCATTCGTACAATGCGTTCTAATCCATTCGTACGATCCATTCAAATCCATTCGTACGATCCATTCTAATTCATTCGCACGAATGTAACTATTCTAATTCATTCATATGATCCATTCTAATTTATTCGTACGATCCATTCTAATTCATTCGTACGATCCATTCTTATTCATTCATACGATCCATTCTAATTCATTCGCACAATCCATTCTAATTCATTCGTACGATCCATTCCAATTCATTCGTATGATCCATTCTAACTCATTTGGTGGATCCATTCTAATTCATTCGTAAGATCCATTCTAATTCATTCGCACGATCCATTCTAATTTATTCTTACGATCCATTCTAATTCATTCGTACGATCTATTCTAATTCATTCGCATGATCCATTCTAATTCATTCGTACGATCCATTCTAATTCATTCGTACGATCTATTCTAATTCATTCGCATGATCCATTCTAATTCATTCGTACGATCCATTCTAATTTATTCGTACGATTCATTCTAATTCATTCGCACGATCCATTCTAATTCATTCCTACAATCTATTCTAATTCATTCGCTCGAATGTATCCATTCTAATTCATTCGTTCAATCCATTCTAATTCATTCGTACGATCCATTCAAATTCATTCGCATGATCCATTCTAATTCATTCGTACGATCCATTCTAATTCATTCTCACGAATGTAACCTTTCTAATTCATTTGTATGATCCATTCTAATTCATTCGTACGATCCGTTCTAATCCATTCGTACGATCCATTCTAATCCATTCGTATGATCCATTCTAATTCATTCGTACGATTCATTCTAATTCATTCTCACAAATGTAACCTTTCTAATTCATTCGTACGATCCATTCTAATTCATTCGTACGATCCATTCTAATTTATTCGTACGATCCATTCTAATTCATTCGTACGATCCATTGTAATTCATTCATACAATCCATTCAGATTCATTCGCATAAATGTATCCACTCAAATTCATTCGTACGATCCAGTCTAATTCATTCGTACGATCAATTCTAATTCATTCGCACGAATATATCCATTCTAATTCATTCGTACGATCCATTCTAATTCATTCGTACGATCAATTCTAACTCATTCTCACAAATTTATCCATTCTAATTCATTTGTACGATCTATTCTAATTCATTCTTATGATCTATTCTAATTCATTCGCTCAAATGTATCCATTTTAATTCATTCGTACAATCTAATTCATTCGTACGATCCATTCTAATTCATTCGTACGATCGTTCTAATTCATTCGCACGATCCATTCTAATTCATTCGTATGATCCATTCTAATTCATTCGTATGATCCATTCTAATTCATTCGTACAATCCATTCTAATTCATTCGCTTGAATGTATCCATTCTGATTCATTCGTACGATCCATTCTAATTCGTTCATACGATCCATTCTAATTCCTTCGTATGATCCATTCTAATTCGTTCGTACGATCCATTCTAATTCATTCGTATGATCTATTCTAATTAATTCCTACGATCTATTCTAATTCATTCGCTCGAATGTATCCATTCTAATTCATTTGTTCGATCCATTCTAATTCATTCGTACGATCCATTCAAATTCATTCGCATGATCCATTCTAATTCATTCGTACGATCCATTCAAATTCATTCTCACGAATGTAACCTTTCTAATTCATTTGTATGATCCAATCTAATTCATTCGTACGATCCATTCTAATCCATTCGTACGATCCATTCTAATCCATTCGTACGATCCATTCTAATTCATTCTCACAAATGTAACCTTTATAATTCATTTGTACGATCCATTCTAATTCATTCGTACGATCCATTCTAATCCATTCGTATGATCCATTCTAATCCATTCGTACGATCCATTCTAATTCATTTGCACGAATATAACCATTCTAATTCATTCATACGATCCATTCTAATTCATTCCTACGATCCATTCTAATTTATTCGCACGAATGTATCCATTCTAATTCATTTGCACGATCCATTCTAATTCATTCCTATGATCTATTCTAATTCATTCGTACGATCCATTCTAATCCATTCGTACGATCCATTCTAATCCATTCGTACGATCCATTCTAATCCATTCGTACGATCCATTCTAATTCATTTTCACAAATGTAACCTTTCTAATTCATTTGTACGATCCATTCTAATCCATTCGTATCTTCCATTCTAATCCATTCGTACGATCCATTCTAATTCATTCGTACGATCCATTCTAAATCATTCGCACGAATGTAACCATTCTAATTCATTCGTACGATCCATTCTAATTCATTCCTACGATCCATTCTAATTCATTCGCACGAATGTATCCATTCTAATTCATTTGCACGATCCATTCTAATTCATTCCTATGATCCTATCTAATTCATTCGTATGATCCATTCTAATTCATTCGCTCGAATGTATCCATTCTAATTCATTCGTACGATCCATTCTAATTCATTCATACGATCCATTCAGATTCATTCGTACGATCCATTCTAATTCATTCATACATTCCATTCTAATTCATTCGTACGATCAATTCTAATTCATTCGCTCGATCCATTCTAATTCATTCATACGATCCATTCTAATTCATTTGTGTGAATGGATCCATTCTAATTCATTGGTACGATCCATTCTAATTCATTCTTACATTCCATTCTAATTCATTCGCACGAATGTATCTATTCTAATTCATTCGCACAATCCATTCTAATTCATTCTTGCGATCCATTCTAATTCATTCGTATGATCCATTGTAACTCATTCGGTGGATCCATTCTAATTCATTCGTACGATCCATTCTAATTCATTCGCACAATCCATTCTAATTTATTCGTACGATCCATTCTAATTCATTCGTACGATCTATTCTAATTCATTCGCATGATCCATTCTAATTCATTCGTACGATCCATTCTAATTCATTTGTACAATCCATTCAAATTCATTCGTACGATGCAATCTAATTCATTCGCACAAATGTATCTATTCTAATCCATTTGTACAATGCATTCTAATCCAATCGTACGATCCATTCTAATCCATTCGTACGATCCATTCTAATTCATTCGCACGAATGTAACCATTCTAATTCATTCATATGATCCATTCTAATTCATTCGTATGATCCATTCTAATTCATTCGTACGATCCATTCTAATTCATTTGCATGAATATATCCATTCTAATTTATTCGTACAATCTAGTCTAATTCAGTCGTACGATCCATTCTAATTCATTCGCACGAATGTATCTATTCTAATTCATTCGTACGATCCATTCTAATTCATTCGTATGATCCATTCTATTTCATTCGCACGATCCATTCAAATTCATTCGCACGATCCATTCTAATTCATTCGCACAATCCATTCTAATTCATTTGCACGAATGTATCCATTCTAATTCATTCGCACGATCCATTCTAATTCATTCGAACGGCCCATTCTATTTTATTCGCAAGAATATATCCATTCTAATTTATTCGCACGATCTATTCTAATTCATTCGTACGATCCATTCTAATTCATTCGTATGATCCATTCTAATTTATTCTTACGATTCATTCTAATTCATTCGTACGATCAATTCTAATTCATTCATACGATCCATTCTAATTCATTTGCACGAATGTATCCATTCTAATTCATTCGTACGATCCATTCTAATTCATTCGCACGATCCATTCTAATTCATTCGTATGATCCATTCTAATTCATTCGCACAAATATATCCATTCTAATTTATTCGCACGACACATTCTAATTCATTCGTACGATCCATTGTAATTCATTCGCACGATCCATTCTAATTCATTCGTACGAATGTATCAATTCTAATTCATTCGTACGATCTATTCTAATTCATTCGTACGATCATTTCTAATTCATTTGTACGATCCGTTCTAATTCATTCGCACGAATGTATCCATTCTAATTCATTCGCACGATCCATTCTAATTCATTCGTACGAATGTATCCATTCTAATTCATTCGTACGATCCATTCTAATTCATTCGTACGATCAATTCTAATTCATTTGTACGATCCATTCTAATTCATTCGCACGAATGTATCCATTCTAATTCATTCGTACGATCCATTCTAATTCGTTCATACGATCCATTCTAATTCGTTCGTACGATCCATTCTAATTCGTTCGTACGATCCATTCTAATTCATTCGTATGATCCATTCTAATTCATTCCTACGATCTATTCTAATTCATTCGTATGATCCATTCTAATTCATTCCTATGATCTATTCTAATTCATTCGCTCGAATGTATCCATTCTAATTCATTCGTTCGATCCATTCTAATTCATTCGTACGATCCATTCTAATTCATTCGCTCGAATGTATCCATTCTAATTCATTCGTACGATCCATTCTATTTCATTTGTACGATCCATTCTAATTCATTCGTACGACCCATTCTAATTCATTCGCACGATCCGTTCTAATTCATTCCTATGATCCATTCTAATTCATTCGCACGAATGTAACCATTCTAATTCATTCGTACGATCCATTCTAATTCATTCGTACGATCCATTCTAATGCATTCGTACGATCCATTCTAATTCATTCGTACGATCCATTCTAATCCATTCGTATGATCCATTCTAATTTATTCGTACAAATGAATTAGAATGGATCGTACGAATGAATTAGAATGGATCGTACGAATGGATTAGAACGCATTGTACGAATGAATTAGAATGGATCGTACGAATGGATTAGAATGGATCGTACGAATGAATTAGAACGGATCGTACGAATGAATTAGAATGAATACATTCGAGCGATTGAATTAGAATGGATCGTACAAATGAATTAGAATAGATCATAGGATTGAATTAGAATGGATCGTGCAAATGAATTAGAATGGATACATTCGTTTGAATGAATTAGAATGGATCGTAGGAATGAATTAGAATGGATCGTACGAATGAATTAGAATGGTTACATTCGTGCGAATGAATTAGAATGGATCGTACGAATGGATTAGAATGGATCGTACGAATGAATTAGAATGGATCGTACAAATGAATTAGAAAGGTTACATTTGTGAGAATGAATTAGAATGGATCGTACGAATGGATTAGAATGGATCGTACGAATGGATTAGAATGGATCGTACGAATGAATTAGAATGGATCGTACGAATGCATTAGAATGGATACATTCGTGTGAATGAATTAGAATGGATCGTACGAATGAATTAGAATGGATCGTGCGAATGAATTAGAATGGATCGTACGAATGAATTAGAATGGATCATGCGAATGAATTAGAATGGATCGTACGAATGAATTAGAATGGATACATTTGTGCGAATGAATTAGAATGGATCGTACGAATGAATTAGAATGGATCGTACGAATGAATTAGAATTGATCGTGCGAATGAATTAGAATGGATCGTACGAATGAATTAGAATGGATACATTTGTGCGAATGAGTTAGAATGGATCATACGAATGAATTAGAATGGATCGTACGAATGAATTAGAATGGATCATACGAATGAATTAGAATGGATCGTGCGAATGAATTAGAATGGATTGCACAAATGAATTAGAATGGATACATTCGAGCGAATGAATTAGAATAGATTGTAGGAATGAATTAGAATGGATCATACGAATGAATTAAAATGAATCGTGCGAATGAATTAGGATGGATTGTACGAATGAATTAGAATGGATACATTTGTGCGAATAAATTAGAATGGATCAGACGAATGAATTAGAATGAATCATACGATTCATTCCAATTCATTCGTACGATCCATTCTAATACATTCAAACGATTCATTCTAATTCATTCGCACGATCCATTCTAATTCATTCGTACGATCTATTCTTATTCATTCATACGATCCATTCTAATTCATTCGCACAATCCATTCTAATTCATTCGTACGATCCATTCTAATTCATTCGTATGATCCATTCTAACTCATTCGGTGGATCCATTCTAATTCATTCGTACGATCCATTCTAATTCATTCGCAAGATCTATTATAATTTATTTGTACAATCCATTCTAATTCATTCGTACGATCTATTCTAATTCATTCCCACGAATATAACCATTCTAATTCATTCGTATGAGCTATACTAATTCATTCGTACGATCCATTCTAATTCATTCAAACGATCTATTCTAATTCATTCGCACAAATCCATTCTAATTCATTCGTACGATCCATTCTAATTCATTCGTATGATCCATTCTAACTCATTCGGTGGATCCATTCTAATTCATTCATACGATTCTTTCTAATTCATTCGCACGATCCATTCTAACTCATTCGTACGATCCATTCTAATTCATTTGTACGATCCATTCTAATTTATTTGTACGAATATACAATCAATTCTAATTCATTCGCACAAATGTATCCATTCTAATTCATTTATACGATCAATTCTAATTCATTCATATGATCTATTCTAATTCATTCACACAAATGTAACCATTCTAATTCATTCATACGATTCATTCTAATTAATTCGTATGAGCTATTCTAATTCATTCGTACGATCCCTTCTAATTCATTCGTACGATCCATTCTAATCCATTCGTACGATCTATTCTAATTCATTCGTACGATACATTCTAATTCATTCTCACAAATGTAACCTTTCTAATTCATTTGTACGATCCATTCTAATTCATTCATACGATCCATTCTAATCCATTCGTACGAACCATTCTAATCCATTCGTACGATCCATTCTAATTCACTCGCACGAATGTAACCATTCTAATTCATTCGTACGATCCATTCTAATTCATTCCTACTATCCATTCTAATTCATTCGCACGAATGTATCCATTCTAATTCATTTGCACGATCCATTCTATTTCATTCCTATGATCCATTCTAATTCATTCGTACGATCCATTCTAATTCATTCGCTCAAATATATCCATTCTAATTCGTTCATACGATCCATTCTAATTCGTTCGTACGATCCATTCTAATTCGTTCGTACGATCCATTCTAATTCATTTGTACGATCCATTCAAATTCATTCGCACGAATATATCAATTCTAATGCATTCGTACGATTCATTCTAATTCATTCACACGATCCATTCTAATTCATTCATACGATCCATTCTTATTCATTCATACGATCCATTCTAATTCATTTGTACGAATGATTTAGAATGGATCGTACGAATGGATTAGAATGGATCGTGCGAATGAATTAGAATGGATCGTATGAACGAATTAGAATGGATCGTATGAACGAATTAGAATGGATCGTACGAATGAATTAGAATGGATACATTCGAGCAATTGAATAAGAATGGATCGTACGAATGAATTAGAATGGATCATAGGAATGAATTAGAATGGATCATACGAATGGATTAGAACACATTGTACGAAAGAATTAGAATGGATCTTACAAATGAATTAGAATGGATACATTCGTGCGAATGAATTAGAATGGATCGTACGAATGAATTAGAATAGATCGTGCGAATGAATTAGAATGGATTGTGCGAATGAATTAGAATGGATCGTACGAATGAATTAGAATGGATACATTCGTGCGAATGAATTAGAATGGATCGTATGAATGAATTAGAATGGATCGTACGAATAAATTAGAATGGATCGTACAAATGAATTAGAATGGATCCACCGAATGAGTTAGAATGGATCATACGAATGAATTAGAATGGATCATACGAATGAATTAAAATGGATACATTCGAGCGAATGAATTAGATTAGATCGTAGGAATGAATTAAAATGGATCATACGAATGAATTAGAATGGATCGTGCGAATGAATTAGAATGGATTATACGATGAATTAGAATAGGTCGTAGGAATGAATTAGAATGGATCATACGAATGAATTAGAATAGATCGTGCGAATGAATTAGAATGGATTGTACGAATGAATTAGAATGGATACATTCGTACGAATGATTTAGAATGGATCGTACGAATGAATTAGAACGGATCATGCGAATGAATTTGATTGGATTGTACGAATAAATTAGAATGGATCGAACGAATGAATTAGAATGGATCATGCGAATGAATTAGAATAGATCATAGGAATGAATTAGAATAGATCATACGAATGAATTAGAATGAATCGTGCGAATGAATTAGAATGGATCACACGAATGAATTAGAATGGATCGTACGAACGAATTAGAATGGATCATATGAACGGATTAGAATGGATCGTATGAACGAATTAGAATAGATCGTACGAATGAATTAGAATGGATACATTCGAGCGAATGAATTTGAATGGATCGTACGAATGAATTAGAATGGATCATAGGAATGAATTAGAATGGATCGTGCAAATGAATTAGAATGGATACATTCTTGCGAATGAATTAGAATGGATCATAGGAATGAATTAGAATGGATCGTACGAATGGATTAGAATGGATCGTACGAATGAATTAGAATGGATCGTACGAATAAATTAGAATGGATCGTGCGAATGAATTAGAATGGATCGTACGAATGAATTAGAATGGATCCACCGAATGAGTTAGAATGGATCGTACGAATGAATTAGAATAGATCGTACGAATGAATTAGAATGGATCGTACGAATGAATTAGAATGGATTGTGCGAATGAATAAGAATGGATCGTATGAATGAATAAGAATGGTTCGTGCGAATGAATTAGAATGAATCGTACGAATGCATTAGAATGGATCGTACGAATGAATTAGAATGAATCGTACAAACCATTCTAATTCATTCGTCCAATTCATTCTTATTCATTCGCACGAATGTATCCATTCTAATTCATTCGTATAATCCATTCTAATTCATTCGCACGATCCATTCTAATTCATTCGTATGATCCATTCTAATTCATTCCTACGATCTATTCTAATTCATTCGCTCGAATGTATCCATTCTAATTCATTCGTACAATCCATTCTAATTCATTCGCACGATCCATTCTAATTTATTCGTATGATCCATTCTAATTCATTCCTATGATCTATTCTAATTCATTCGCTCGAATGCATCCATTCTAATTCATTCGTACGATCCATTCTAATTCATTCGTATGATCCATTCTAACTTATTCGGTGGATCCATTCTAATTCATTCGTACGTTCCATTCTAATTTATTCGTACGATCCATTCTAATTCATTCGTACGATCCATTCTAATTCATTCGCACGAATGTATCCATTCTAATTCATTCGTACGATCCATTCTAATTCATTCGCACGATCCATTCTAATTCATTCGTACGATCCATTCTAATTCATTCGCACGAATGTATCCATTCTAATTCATTTGTACGATCCATTCTAATTCATTCGTAACGTTCTAATCCATTCGTACGATCCATTCTAATTCATTCCTATGATCCATTCTAATTCATTCGTACGATCCATTCTAATTAATTCGCTCGAATGTATCCATGCTAATTCATTCGTACGATCCATTCTAATTCGTTCATACGATCCATTCTAATTCGTTTGTACGATCCATTCTAATTCATTCGCACGATCCATTCTAATCCATTCGTACGATCCATTCTAATTCATTCGTACAAATCAATTAGAATGGATTGTATGAATGAATAAGAATGGATCGTACGAATGAATTAGAATGGATCGTGCGAATGAATTAGAATGAATCGTACTAATGCATTAGAATGGATGCATTCGTGCGACTGAATTAGAATGGATCGTATGAATGAATTAGAATGGATCGTACGAACGAATTAGAATGGATCGTACGAACGAATTAGAATGGATCATACGAACGAATTAGAATGGATACATTCGAGCGAATGAATTAGAATGGATCGTACGAATGAATTAGAATGGATCATAGGAATGAAATAGAATGGATCGTGCAAATGAATTAGAATGGATACATTCGTGCGAATAAATTAGAATGGATCATAGGAATGAATTAGAATGGATCGTACGAATGAATTAGAATGGTTACATTCGTGCGAATGAATTAGAATGGATCGTACGAATGGATTAGAATGGATCGTACGAATGGATTAGAATGGATCGTACGAATGAAGTAGAATGGATCGTACAAATGAATTAGAAAGGTTACATTTGTGAGAATGAATTCGAATGGATCGTACGAATGCATTAGAATGGATCGTATGAATGGATTAGAATGGATCGTACGAATGAATTAGAATGGATCGTACGAATGAATTAGAATAGCTCATACGAATGAATTAGAATGAATCGTACGAATGAATTAGAATGGTTACATTCGTGCGAATGAATTAGAATAGATCATACGAATGAATTAGAATGGATCGTACGAATGAATTAGAATTGATACATTTGTGCGAATGAATTAGAATGGATCGTATATTCGTGCAAATAAATTAGAATGGATCGTACAAATGAATTAGAATGGATCGTACGAATGAGTTAGAATGGATCATGCGAATGAATTAGAATGGATCGTACGAATGAATTAGAATGTATCCACCGAATGAGTTAGAATGTATCATACGAATGAATTAGAATGGATCGTACGAATGAATTAGAATTCTAATTCATTCGCTCAAATGTATCCATTCTAATTCATTTGTACGATCCATTCTAATTCGTTCGTACGATCCATTCTAATTCATTCGTACGATCCATTCTAATTCATTCGTATGATCCATTCTAATTCATTCCTATGATCTATTCTAATTCATTCGCTCGAATGTATCCATTCTAATTCATTCGTTCGATCCATTCTAATTCATTCGTACGATCCATTCAAATTCATTTGCATGATCTATTCTAATTCATTCGTACGATCCATTCTAATTCATTCGTACGATCCATTCTAATTAATTCGTACAATCCATTCTAATTCATACTCACAAATGTAACCTTTCTAAATCATTTGTACGATCCACTCTAATTCATTCGTACGATCCATTCTAATCCATTCGTACGATCCTTTCGTACGATCCATTCTAATTCATTCGCACGAATGTAACCATTCTAATTCATTCGTACGATCCATTCTAATTCATTCCTACGATCCATTCTAATTCATTCGCACGAATGTATCCATTCAAATTCATTTGCACGATCCATTCTAATTCATTCCTATGATCCATTCTAATTCATTCGTACGATCCATTCTAATTCATTCGCTCGAATGTACCTTTTTTTTTATTTAATGCTAGGGGATTTTATTTGGGACCCCGCCCATGAAAACAAAACATTATTACACCTCTGGCCTTTCATAAAACAAGGCATCAGAGAGAAGATACTTCCAAAAAAAAACATTTAGAAACAACTAAAAGGATACAATTGATACCAAGAAACAAATCACACACCCAAGCTGCCTCCCATCAGCAAATTCAAGCTACCTTCATGAACCAGCTTGGATCAACACCCAATCTATCTCCCATCAGCAACTGCAAACTATCTTCTTGAACCAACTTGGATCACCAGCTACAAGCTGTGCCTGAATTTATTTTGCCATGCTGCTCACTATAGACTCTAAATTCTGTTGTAAATCTTCCCCATTTTATCATTTTCAATAGCAATACGCAGATTCTCTTTGAAATCATGAGGATACACCCTTTCCAGCAACTCTGAGTGACTCATTTTGGATAAAATATCAGCTGGCTGATTTCCTTCCCTCCATATATGAGTAATCTTATGCTTATGGAAGCGCTCCAACTTAGATTTAATACTGAAAACCTGATGCTTATTCTTCCAAGGGACATCACATTCACCTTTGATACAATTTACAGCAAGTAAAGAATCAGACTCTATCCAAAGACAAGAAGCAATACCTGATGCAATACTGATACCATGCTCAATAGCTTCTAGTTCAACAGAAAGGATATTATTATAAGTCGATTTCCCCATATAAGCTTCAATTGCATTACCACTAGAATTCCTTAGAATCCCACCAATAGAAGCCCCTGTAGAATTGATTGCTCCATCAGTATTCAGTTTAAATTCATCATGCTGTGGCTTCAGCCAAGATATTTGACTGGAAATAGGCATAACTTGCTGGAAATAACAGCCCCATTTTGCCACAATAATACGATTCTCCTGGGTATCCTCATCACAAAGATGAAGCTCATTTACATGGAGTTGAACTAGAGAAGTAATATTTGCCATCAAAACTCTTTTATGCTTAGAGGTTTTCTCAAAAATTCTTCTGTTTCTTTCTTTCCACAGCAGATGAACAACACAACCTGTAGCAATTTGTGCAATTGTAGTGATGAGCCCTTTGCCATGGAACTTTTTCTGAAGCCTAATAAGTTCATTACCAATATTCCCAATCCTGCTAGCTTTTATACCCATTCTAGACAAAACTGATCTCCAAATCCAGGCAGAATAAGAGCATTTAAAAAAAAGATGATCATGGTCCTCTCTATCAGACCAACATAAGGAGCAAAGGGAAGGAACCTGTATACCTCTTTGTTGGAGTTTATCACAAGTGAGTAGCTTTCTTTTGAAAGCTCTCCACAATGTAAAGGAGTGCTTTTCAATCCTGTTTTGATGCCAAATCCAATTGTATTCTGTCATAACTGTACCCAGACTTCTAATGGAATGCCAGGCTGATTTTAAAGAAAAAAAACCATTTGGTGATGGAGTCCAAACATCCAAATCTGCTAGATTAGTATGCTGAAGCTTATGATCAGTCATAATCTGAAACAAATCAAATATTTTTGCTGAAGTTGGAGTTGGTAAAGACCAGCAGCCATCACAGATGAATTCTTTAACAAGCACATTCTTTTCATACCCCAAATCATAAACAGTTCTTAAATCAAATCTATCAATCAGTCTGCCATGAGAGGACCAATTATCATACCAGAGTTTAGTATTATATCCATCTCCTAAAACCTTTTTAATTTTTGGGAGAAAAAGATGTCTGATCTTTAGGATTCCTTTCCAAATTCCTGAAGCATTTGGACTAATTTTGCAATCCCAAATTGAATCATTCTTAAGATATTTCTGCTTAATCCATCTCACCCACAGCGAAGAGTCATTGCTGCAAATATGCCAAAGATGTTTAGCTAGAGCAGCTTTATTCCATTCATCCAGTTTGCGAAACCCAAGACCACCTTCCTTCTTTGGAAAACAAAGCTTAGACCAAGCTATAGGCACAATTTTCTTACTTAAAGAAGGACCACCCCAAAGAAATCTACTAAAGATACTTTCAATTTCTTTGATAATAGAAGCAGGAAGAGCAAAAATGCCTGACCAGTAGATATGAAGAGAGTTCAAAACCGATTTAATCAATTCCACTCTACCAGCAAGAGATAGAAAGTTTCTATTCCAAGTGCCTATTCTAGATCGAATTTGATCTATCAGAGTTTGACAATCAATTCTCTTAAGACTTTTGGAAGTAAGTGGGAGACCAAGATATCTGACTGGAAGCTGTTCCTCTGCAAAGCCAAGGCAATTTAAAATATCTTGTTTCATTTCCATATTCCTGCTAAAGAAAACTTTGGATTTAGCTTGATTTATATCCAATCCAGATTGATTCTTAAAATCCAAAAGAACTTTTGAAATCTCTACAGCTGAGGAAGAATCTGCTTTACAAAAGATCAAAAGATCATCTGCATATGCAAGGTGAGAAATAGGGAATCCACCAAGAGCTGGAATGGTTATCTTCTTATCATTGACAGCCTTATTTATCAAACAAGTAAAGACATTCATAGAAATGGCAAATAAGTATGGTGATAGCGGATCTCCCTGTCTGATGCCACGAAATCCTTGAAAATATCCTGTGGCCGCACCATTTATAAGAACTGAGAATCTAACAGTAGAAATGCAGCATCTGATCCAATTGATCCACTGAGTTGGGAAGTTCATAATCTCTAAAGTTTGTAAAATAAAATGATGATTAACTGAATCAAAAGCCTTCTTCAAATCAATCTTTAGACACATGCGAGGAGTACCTGTTGTAGTATGAAATCTATTTAATAACTCATGAGCCACCATAACAGCATCCTGGATATGCCTCCCATTTATAAAGGCTAGCTGATTTTCTTCAATAATATTCGGAAGGAGAGGCTTAAGTCTATTTGCAAGAATGCTGGCTATTATTTTATAAGCATAATTGCATAAGGATATAGGTCTGCAATTTGCAAAGCTTGTGATTCTTCCATCCTTCGGAATAAGAGCTAATAAAGTGTGGTTCAGAGAAGAAATCCTTTCTGGCTGTGAATAGAAGAAGTTGATCATTTTAATAACATCCTCCTTAATAATGGGCCAGCATTTGATGAAGAAAGAAGCTGAGAAACCATCTGCACCTGGAGATTTGTTCGGAGGGGATGAACTGATAACATTAAAAATTTCTTCAACAGAGAAAGGATTGCATAAGGAATTGTGACAATTATCTGATATCATAGCAAGACCATTACAGTCCAATTTCCTTTCCCCATTAAACTTGAAGAGTTGAGTAAAGTAGTTGATACCCTCTTGTTTGATATCCTCAGTATTATGAAGCATATTACCATCTGAAGAGATAATAGAATGAATTCTAGATTTAGCCCTTCTCCCACCAATAGCTGTATGAAAAAACTTGGTATTTCTGTCACCTTTAGAAAGCCAATTAATACGGGATTTAGAACACAACAGTTCAGTTTCAATATCTTTTTCATGCTTCAAATTTCTCAAAGCCTCTCGTTCTTCTGAAGCAAGATTTATATCAAGTGGGAGAAGACTGATTTTATCCTGAACTGCATCCAACTTCTTTTGAGCCTCAGCACATCTAGTAGAAGTATGCCCAAAATGATTTTTATTCCAAGCTTTGAGTTTAGCCTTAAGTCTCTTAATTTTAGAGCAAAACAAAGCAACAGGATCTCCAGGCGCTGGAGAAGACCAATCTTCAGAAACAATTTTCATAAAGTCTTCATGCTTTTCCCAAATACTAAGGTATCTAAAAGGGGAAGATCCAAAAACCCAAGAAGAGTCCATTTTAATTAGCATAGGTGAATGGTCTGAAGTACCTGGGTTCAGAAAATTTGCTAGACTATTCGGAAAGCCAAAATGCCACTTATGATTAATAAGAATACGATCTAGCTTAGCAGCAATCCTTGTAATATCTGCCCTATTGTTCCAAGAGAAAAGAGTACCAGAAGAAACCATATCATCTAAGTCACAAGAGTCTAATACATCATTAAACTCTTTAGTGATACTGAATGGGATCATATTTCCTCCAGTTTTTTCATGAGATGCTCTAACCACATTAAAATCCCCTGCCACTAACCACGGAGAATCAATATGATTGCTTAATCCTTTCAGAGTAGCCCAGAGCTTAACCCTGTCCGAAGCCAAATTATGCCCATAAACAGTGGAAAAAAAGAACTCTTTGTTACCCTGTTTCCAATAAACCTTGCAATGAATAATTTGATCAGTAACTACCAAAAGCTGAATATCAAAACTATCAGGGTCCCATAGAAGCAAAATTCTACCAGAAGAATGATAAGCATGGTTTGAAAGAATATCCCACTGAAAATTAATAGACTGATGAATTCTAATAAGGTTGTTCTGCTTAACTTTAGTTTCAACTAAACCCAACAGGCCAATATGATGAGTACTAATCAGTTTACAAACATCATGGCATCTGTCCTTGCTATTTAATCCCCTGACATTCCAAACACCAATATTCATCAGCAATTTTTGTTTTGGGCATCAGTTATGCCCATACAGTCCTTATCATTTGAACACTTTCTCTCTTCTTCAGCAGATAACTCAGCTGTATATATATGATCTATAAGAGCATCTTCAGGAGGGTGATTTGCATTACTGATAACAGTCATATCCTCCAGTCTGTTTTTAGCCCTGCAAGCTTGAATACAAGTTTTTGGAGCTGCCAAAGAAGACAATCTCTTAGCTGCAAGATAATCTTGGACAAACTTGGATTTAATAGAGCTCTCAGTGTCAGAAGTCTCCATTTTCTTATTAGTAGCCATATTTTCTATACAGTCAGCATTATTTTGAGCTTTAGAATCCTTTGTTTTCTGAAAAACCAGCTTGTCACCTTGAATGTACCCATTCTAATTCATTCGTACAATCTATTCTAATTCGTTCATACGATCCATTCTAATTCGTTCGTATGATCCATTCTAATTCGTTCGTACGATCCATTCTAATTCATTCGTCCGATCCATTCTAATTCATTCGCACGAATGTATCCATTCTAATTCATTCGTACGATCCATTCTAATTCATTCGTACGATCCATTCTAATTCATTCGCACGATCCATTCTAATTCAGTCGTATGAATGTATCCATTTTAATTCATTCGTACGATCCATTCTAATTAATTCGTACGATCCATTCTAATTAATTCGTACAATCCATTCTAATTAATTCGTACAATCCATTCAAATTCATTTGCATGATCTATTCTAATTCATTCGTACGATCCATTCTAATCCATTCGTACGATCCATTCTAATTAATTCGTACAATCCATTCTAATTCATGCTCACAAATGTAACCTTTCTAAATCATTTGTACGATCCACTCTAATTAGTTCGTACGATCCATTCTAATCCATTCGTACGATCCTTTCGTACGATCCATTCTAATTCATTCGCACGAATGTAACCATTCTAATTCATTCGTACGATCCATTCTAATTCATTCCTACGATCCATTCTAATTCATTCGCACGAATGTATCCATTCAAATTCATTTGCACGATCCATTCTAATTCATTCCTATGATCCATTCTAATTCATTCGTACGATCCATTCTAATTCATTCGCTCGAATGTACCCATTCTAATTCATTCGTACGATCCATTCTAATTCGTTCATACGATCCATTCTAATTCGTTCGTATGATCCATTCTAATTCGTTCGTACGATCCATTCTAATTCATTCGTCCGATCCATTCTAATTCATTCGCACGAATGTATCCATTCTAATTCATTCGTACGATCCATTCTAATTCATTCGTACGATCCATTCTAATTAATTCGCACGATCCATTCTAATTCAGTCGTATGAATGTATCCATTTTAATTCATTCGTACGATCCATTCTAATTCATTCGTACGATCCATTCAAATTCATTCGTACGATCGATTCTAATTCATTCGCACGATGCATTCTAATTCATTCGTACGATCCATTCTAATTCATTCGTATGATCCATTCTAATTTATTCGTTCAAATATATCCATTCTAATTCATTCGCACGATCCATTCTAATTCATTCGCACGATCCATTCTAATTCATTCGTACGATCCATTCTAATTCATTCGTACGATCTATTCTAATTCATTCGTACAATCCATTCTAATTCAGTCGTATGAATGTATCCATTTTAATTCATTCGTACGATCGATTCTAATTCATTCGTACGATCTAATTCATTCGTACGATCCATTCTAATTCATTCGTACGATCCATTCTAATTCATTCGCACGATCCATTCTA
The DNA here is from genome assembly GCA_947650365.1 of Chamaelirium japonicum. Lineage (NCBI taxonomy): Eukaryota > Viridiplantae > Streptophyta > Magnoliopsida > Liliales > Melanthiaceae > Chamaelirium > Chamaelirium japonicum. Next base: position 232,764 of record CANTAL010000295.1, read on the forward strand.
ATTCATTCGTACGATCCATTCTAATTCATTTGTATGATCCATTCTAATTTATTCATTCAAATATATCCATTCTAATTCATTCGTACGATCCATTCTAATTCATGCGCACGATCCATTCTAATTCATTTGTACGATCCATTCTAATTCATTCGTATGATCAATTCTAATTCATTCGTACGATCCATTCTAATTCATTTGTACGATCTATTCTAATTCATTCATACGATCCATTCTAATTTATTCGCACGAATGTATCCATTCTAATTCATTCCTACATTCCTACGATCCATTCTAATTCATTCGCACTATCCATTCTAATTCATTCGTACGATCCATTCTAATTCATTCGTACGATCCATTCTAATTAATTCGCACAAATGTATCCATTCTAATTCATTCGTACGATCCATTTAAATTCAATCGTATGATCCATTCTAATTCATTCGTACGATCCATTCTAATTCATTCTCACGAATGTATCATACGAATGAATTAGAATGGATCATGCGAATGAATTAGAATGGATTGTGCGAATGAATTAGAATGGATCTTGCGAATGAATTAGAATGGATCGTACGAACAAATTAGAATGGATCATACGAACGAATTAGAATGGATCGTACGAACGAATTAGAATGGATCATACGAATGAATTAGAATGGATACATTCGAGCGAATGAATTAGAATGGATCGTACGTATGAATTAGAATGGATCCACCGAATGAGTTTGAATGGATCATACGAATGAATTAGAATGGATCGTACGAATGAATTAGAATGGATTGTGCGAATAAATTAGAATGGATCGTATGAATGAATAAGAATAGATCGTACGAATGGATTAGAATGGATCGTACGATGCAATCTAATTCATTCTAATTCATTCGCACGAATGTTTCTAATTTATTCGCACGATCCATTCTAATTCATTCGTACGATCCATTCTAACTCATTCGCACGATCCATTCTTATTCATTCATACGATCCATTCTAATTCATTCGCACAATCCATTCTAATTCATTCGTACGATCCATTCTAATTCATTCGTATGATCCATTCTAACTCATTCGGTGGATCCATTCTAATTCATTCGTACGATCCATTCTAATTTATTTGCACGAATATATGATCCATTCTAATTCATTCGCACAAATATATCCATTCTAATTCATTCGTACGATCCATTCTTATTCATTCGTATGATCTATTCTAATTTATTCGCACAAATGTATCCATACTAATTCATTCGTTCGATCCATTCTAATTCATTTGCACGATCCATTCTAATTCATTCGCACAAATGTATCCATTCTAATTCATTCGTACAATCCATTCTAATTCATTCGCATGATCCATTCTAATTCATTCGTACGATCCATTCTAATTCATTTGTACGATCCATTCTAATTCATTCGCACGAATGTATCCATTCTAATTTATTCGTACGATCCATTCTAATTCATTTGCACGAATGTAACCATCCAAATTCATTCGTACGATCCATTCGTACGATCCATTCAAATTCATTCGCAAGAATGTATCCATTCTAATTCATTCGCACGATCAATTCTAATTCATTCGTACGATCCGTTCTAATTTATTCATACAATCCATTCTAATTCATTCGTACAATCCATTCTAATTTATTCGTACAAATGTATCTATTCTAATTCATTCTTACGATCCATTCTAATTCATTCGTACGATTTATTCTAATTCATTTGCACGATCCAATCTAATTCATTCGTATGATCCATTCTAATTCATTCGCACGAATGTATCCATTCTAATGCATTCGTACGATTCATTCTAATTCATTCACACGATCCATTCTAATTCATTCGTACGATCCATTCTTATTCATTCATACGATCTATTCTAATTCATTCGCACAATCCCTTCTAATTCATTCGTACGATCCATTGTAATTCATTCGTATGATCCATTCTAACTCATTCGGTGGATCCATTCTAATTCATTCGTACGATCCATTCTAATTCATTCGCACGATCCATTCTAACACATTCGTACGATCCATTCTAATTCAATTGTACGATCCATTCTAATTTATTTGCACGAATATATGATCCATTCTAATTCATTCGCACAAATGTATCCATTCTAATTCATTCGTACGATCCATTCTAATTCATTCGTATGATCTATTGTAATTCATTCGCACGAATGTAACCATTCTAATTCATTCGTACGATTCATTCTAATTCATTCGTATGAGCTATCCTAATTCATTCGTACGATCCATTCTAATTCATTCGTATGATCCATTCTAATTCATTCGTACAATCCATTCTAATTCATTCGTACGATCCATTCTAATTCATTCGCACGATCCATTCTAATTCATTCGTATGATCCATTCTAATTTATTTGCACGAATATACGATCCATTCTAATTTATTCGCAAGATTGTATCCATTCTAATTCTTTCGTACAATCCATTCTAATTTATTCGTACAAATGTATCCATTCTAATTCATTCGTACGATCCATTCTATTTCATTCGTACGATTCATTCAAATTCATTCGCACGATCCATTCTAATTCATTCGTACGATTCATTCTAATTCATTCGCACGAATGTATCCATTCTAATGCATTCATACGATTCATTCTAATTCATTCGCACGATCCATTCTAATTCATTCGTACGATCCATTCTTATTCATTCATACGATCCATTCTAATTCATTCGCACAATCCATTCTAATTCATTCGTACGATCCATTCTAATTCATTCGTATGATCCATTCTAACTCATTCGGTGGATCCATTCTAATTCATTCGTACGATCCATTCTAATTCATTCGCACGATCCATTCTAACTCATTCGTACGATTCATTCTAATTCATTTGTACGATCCATTCTAATTTATTTGCACGAATATACGATCCATTCTAATTCATTCACACAAATGTATCCATTCTAATTCATTCGCACGAATGTAACCATTCTAATTCATTTGTACGTTCATTCTAATTCATTCGTATGAGCTATTCTAATTCATTCGTACGATCCATTCTAATTCATTCGTACGATCCATTCTAATCCATTCGTATGATCCATTCTAATACATTCGTACGATCCATTCTAATTCATTCGTACGATCCATTCTAATTCATTCTCACAAATGTAACCTTTCTTATTCATTTGTACGATCCATTCTAATTTATTCCTACGATCCATTCTAATCCATTCGTACGATCCATTCTAATCCATTCGTACGATCAATTCTAATTCATTCGCACGAATGTAACCATTCTAATTCATTCGTATGATCCATTCTAATTCATTCTTATGATCCATTCTAATTCATTCGTACGATCCATTCTAATTCATTCGCACGAATGTATCCATTCTAATTCATTCGCACGATCCATTCTAATTCATTCGTAAGATCCATTCTTATTCATTTGTACGGTTCATTCTAATTCATTCATACGATCCATTCTAATGCATTCGTACGATTCATTCTAATTCATTCGCACGATCTATTCTAATTCATTCGTATGATCCATTCTAATTTATTTGCACGAATATACGATCCATTCTAATTTATTCGCAAGAATGTATCCATTCTAATTCATTCGTACAATCCATTCTAATTTATTCGTACAAATGTATCCATTCTAATTCATTCATACGATCCATTCTAATTCATTCGTACGATTCATTCTAATTCATTCGCACGATCCATTCTAATTCATTCGTACGATCCATTCTATATCATTCGCACGAATGTATCCATTCTAATGCATTCGTACGATTCATTCTAATTCATTCGCACGATCCATTCTAATTCATTCGTACGATCCATTCTTATTCATTTATATGATCCATTCTAATTCATTCGCACAATCCATTCTAATTCATTCGTACGATCCATTCTAATTCATTCGTATGATCCATTCTAACTCATTCGGTGGACCCATTCTAATTCATTCGTACGATCCATTCTAATTCATTCGCACGAACCATTCTAACTCATTCGTACGATCCATTCCAATTCATTTGTACGATCCATTCTAATTTATTTGCACGAATATATGATCCATTCTAATTCATTCGTACGATCCATTCGTACGATCCATTCAAATTCATTCGCAAGAATGTATCCATTCTAATTCATTCGCACGATCAATTCTAATTCATTCGTACGATCCGTTCTAATTTATTCATACAATCCATTCTAATTCATTCGTACAATCCATTCTAATTTATTCCTACAAACGTATCTATTCTAATTCATTCGTACGATCCATTCTAATTTATTCGTACGATTCATTCTAATTTATTCGTACGATCCATTCTAATTCATTCTTACGATCTATTCTAATTCTTCGCATGATCCATTTTAATTCATTCGTACGAACCATTCTAATTCATTCGTACAATCCATTCAAATTCATTCGTACGATGCAATCTAATTCATTTGCACAAATGTATCTATTCTAATTCATTCGTACAATGCGTTCTAATCCATTCATATGATCCATTCTAATCCATTCGTACGGTCCATTCTAATTCATTCGCACGAATGCAACCATTCTAATTCATTGATATGATCCATTCTAATTCATTCGTACGATCCATTCTAATTCATTCGTATGATCCATTCTAATTCATTCGTACGATCCATTCTTATTCATTCATACGATCCATTCTAATTCATATGCACAATCCATTCTAATTCATTCGTACGATCCATTCTAATTCATTCGTATGATCCATTCTAACTCATTCGGTGGATCCATTCTAATTCATTCGTACGATCCATTCTAATTCATTCGCACGATCCATTCTAATTTATTCGTACGATCCATTCTAATTCATTCGTACGATCTATTCTAATTCATTCGCATGATCCATTCTAATTCATTCATACGATCTATTCCAATTCATTCGTACACTCCATTCTAATTCATTCGTCCGATCCATTCTAATTCATTCGCACGAATGTATCTATTCTAATTCATTCGTACGATCCATTCTAATTCATTCGCACGATCAGTTCAAATTCATTCGTATGATCCATTCTAATTCATTCCTACGATCTATTCTAATTCATTCGCTCGAATGTATCCATTCTAATTCATTCGTTCGATCCATTCTAATTCATTCGTATGATCCATTCAAATTCATTCGCATGATCCATTCTAATTCATTCGTACGATCCATTCTAATTCATTCTCACGAATGTAACCTTTCTAATTCATTTGTATGATCCATTCTAATTCATTCGTACGATCCATTCTAATCCATTCGTACGATCCATTCTAATCCATTCGTATGATCCATTCTAATTTATTCGTACGATCCATTCTAATTCATTCTCATAAATGTAACCTTTCTAATTCATTTGTACGATCCATTCTAATTCATTCGTACGATCCATTCTAATCCATTCGTACGATCTATTCTAATCTATTCGTACGATCCATTCTAATTCATTCGCACGAATGTAACCATTCTAATTCATTCGTACGATCCATTCTAATTCATTCGCACGAATGTATCCATTCTAATTCATTTGCACGATCCATTCTAATTCATTCCTATGAACCATTCTAATTCATTCGTACGATCCATTCTAATTCATTCACTCGAATGTATCCATTCTAATTCATTCGTACGATCCATTCTAATTCGTTCATACGATCCATTCTAATTCGTTCGTACGATCCATTCTAATTCGTTCGTACGATCCATTCTAATTCATTTGCACGATCCATTCTAATTCATTTGTACGATCCATTTCAATTCATTCGCATGATCCATTCTAATTCATTCGTATGATACATTCATGCGAATGAGTTAGAATGGATCATACGAATGAATTAGAATGGATCGTACGAATGAATTAGAATGGATTGTGCGAATGAATTAAAATGGATACATTCGTGCGAATGAATTAGAATGGAATGTAAGAATGAATTAGAATGGATCGTACTAATGAATTAGAATGGATCCATTCGTACAAATCAATTAGAATGGATCGTACGAATGAATTAGAATGGATCGTACGAATGGATTAGAACGCATTGTACGAATGAATTAGAATGTATCGTACGAATGGATTAGAATGGATCGTACGAATGAATTAGAATGGATCATACGAATGAATTAGAATGGATACATTCGAGCGAATGAATTAGAATGGATTGTACGAATGAATTAGAATGGATCATAGGAATGAATTAGAATGGATCGTGCAAATGAATTAGAATAGATACATTCGTGCGAATGAATTAGAATGGATCGTAGGAATGAATTAGAATAGATCGTATGAATGAATTAGAATGGTTACATTCGTGCTAATGAATTAGAATGGATCGTAAGAATGGATTAGAATGGATCGTACGAATGGATTAGAATGGATCGTACGAATGAATTAGAATGGATCGTACAAATGAATTAGAAAGGTTACATTTGTGAGAATGAAATAGAATGGATCGTACGAATAAATTAGAATGGATCGTACGAATGGATTAGAATGGATCGTACGAATGAATTAGAATGGATCGTACGAATGCATTAGAATGGATACATTCGTGCGAATGAATTAGAATGGATCGTACGAATGAATTAGAATGGATCGTGCGAATGAATTAGAATGGATCGTACGAATGAATTAGAATGGATCGTGTGAATGAATTAGAATGGATCGTACGAATGAATTAGAATGGATACATTTGTGCGAATGAATTAGAATGGATCGTACGAATGAATTAGAATGGATCGTACGAATGAATTAGAATGGATCGTACGAATGGATTAGAATGGATCATACGAATGAATTAGAATGGATCGTGCGAATGAATTAGAATGGATTGAACGAATGAATTAGAGTGGATACATTCGAGCGAATGAAATAGAATAAATCGTAGGAATAAATTAGAATGGATCATACGAATGAATTAGAATGGATCGTGCGAATGAATTAGAATGGATTGTATGAATGAATTAGAATGGATACATTCGTGCGAATGAATTAGAATGGATCGGACGAATGAATTAGAATGGATCGTACGATTCATTCTAATTCATTCGTACGATCCATTCTAATGCATTCGTACGATTCATTCTATTTCATTCGCACGATCTATTCTAATTCATTCGTACGATCCATTCTTATTCATTCATACGATCCATTCTAATTCATTCGCACAATCCATTCTAATTCATTCGTACGATCCATTCTAATTCATTCGTATGATCCATTCTAACTCATTCGGTGGATCCATTCTAATTCATTCGTACGATCCATTCTAATTCATTCGCACGATCCATTCTAATTTATTCGTAAGATCCATTCTAATTCATTCGTACGATCTATTCTAATTCATTCGCACGAATGTAACCATTCTAATTCATTCGTACGATTCATTCTAATTCATTCGTACGAGCTATTCTAATTCATTCGTACGATCCATTCTAATTCATTCGTACGATCCATTGTAATTCATTCAAACAATCCGTACGATCCATTCTAATTTGTTTGTACGATCCATTCTAATTCATTCGCACGATCCATTCTAATTCATTCGTATGATCCATTCTAATTCATTCGTACGATCTATTCTAATTCATTCGCTCGAATGTATCCATTCTAATTCATTCGTTCGATCCATTCTAATTCATTCGTACGATCCATTCAAATTCATTCGCACGATCCATTCTAATTCATTCGTACGATCCATTCTAATTCATTCGCACATTCTAATTCATTCGTACGATCCATTCTAATTCATTCGCTCGAATGTATCCATTCTAATTCATTCGTACGATCTATTCTAATTGATTCGTACGATCCATTCTAATTCATTCTCACGAATATAACCTTTCTAATTCATTTGTATGTATCCATTCTAATTCATTCGTACGATCCATTCTAATTCATTCGCACGATCCATTCTAATTCATTCGTACGATCCATTCTAATTCATTCGCACGATCCATTCTAATTCATTCGTTCGATCCATTCTAATTCATTCGCACGAATGTATCCATTCTAATGCATTCGTACGATTCATTCTAATTTATTCGCACGATCCATTCTAATTCATTCGTATGATCCATTCTAATTCATTCCTACGATCTATTCTAATTTATTCGCACGAATATATCCATTCTAATTCTTTTGCACGATCCATTCTAATTCATTCCTATGATCCATTCTAATTAATTCGTACGATCCATTCTAATTCATTCGCTCGAATGTATCCATTCTAATTCATTCGTACGATCCATTCTAATTCGTTCATACGATCCATTCTAATTCGTTCGTACGATCCATTCTAATTCGTTCGTACGACCCATTCTAATTCATTCGTACGACCCATTCTAATTCATTCGCACGATCCATTCTAATTCATTCGCACAAATGCATCCATTCTAATTCATTCGTACGATCCATTCTAATTCCGTACGAATGAATTAGAATGGATCGTACGAATGAATTAGAATGGATTGTGCGAATGAATTAGAATGGATCGTACGAATGAATTAGAATCGATCGTGCGAATGAATTAGAATGGATCGTACGAATGAATTAGAATGGATACATTTGTGCGAATGAATTAGAATGGATCGTACGAATGAATTAGAATGGATCGTACGAATGAATTAGAATGGAACGTACGAATGAATTAGAATGGATCGTGCGAATGAATTAGAATGGATCGTACGAATGAATTAGAATGGATACATTCGTGCGAATGAGTTAGAATAGATCATACGAATGAATTAGAATGGATCGTATGAATGAATTAGAATGGATCATACGAATGAATTAGAATGGATCATGCGAATGAATTAGAATGGATTGTATGAATGAATTAGAATGGATACATTCGAGCGAATGAATTAGAATAGATCGTAGGAATGAATTAGAATAGATCATATGAATGAATTAGAATGGATCGTGCGAATGAATTAGAATGGATTGTACGAATGAATTAGAATGGATACATTCGTGTGAATGAATTAGAATGGATCGGACGAATGAATTAGAATGGATCCTACGATTCATTCTAATTCATTCGTACGATCCATTCTAATGCATTTGTACGATTCATTCTAATTCATTCGCACGATCCATTCTAATTCATTCGTTCGATCCATTCTTATTCATTCATACGAACCATTCTAATTTATTCGTACGATCCATTCTAATTCATTCGTACGATCCATTCTAATTCATTCGTACGATCCATTCTAACTTATTCGGTGGATCCATTCTAATTCATTCGTACGATCCATTCTAATTCATTCGCATGATCCATTCTAATTTATTCGTACGATCTATTCTAATTCATTCCTATGATCCATTCTAATTCATTCGCACAAATGTATCCATTCTAATTCATTTGCACGATCCATTCTAATTCATTCCTATGATCCATTCTAATTCATTCGTACGATCCATTCTAATTCATTCGCTCGAATGTATCCGTTCTAATTCATTCGTACGATCCATTCTAATTCGTTCGTACGATCCATTCTAATTCGTTCGTACGATTCATTCTAATTCATTTGTACGATCCATTCTAATGCATTCGTACGATTCATTCTAATTTATTCGCACGATCCATTCTAATTCATTCGTACGATCCATTCTTATTCATTCGTACGATCCATTCTAATTCATTCGCACAATCCATTCTAATTCATTCATACGATCCATTCTAATTCATTCATATGATCCATTCTAACTCATTCGGTGGATCCATTCTAATTCATTCGTACGATCCATTCTAATTCATTCGCACGATCATTCGTACGATCCATTCTAATTCATTCGTATGATCAATTCTAATTCATTCGTACAATCCATTCTAATTCAGTCGTATGAATGTATCATACGAATGAATTAGAATGGATCATAGGAATGAATTAGAATGGATCGTGCAAATGAATTAGAATGGATACATTCGTGCGAATAAATTAGAATGGATCGTAGGAATGAATTAGAATGGATCGTACGAATGAATTAGAATGGTTACATTCGTGCGAATGAATTAGAATGGATCGTTCTAATGGATTAGAATGGATCGTACGAATGAATTAGAATGGATACATTCGAGCGAATGAATTAGAATAGATCGTAGGAATGAATTAGAATGGATCATACGAATGAATTAGAATGGATCGTGCGAATGAATTAGAATGGATTGTATGAAAGAATTAGAATTGATCGTACGAATGAATTAGAATGGATACATAGGAATGAATTAGAATGGATCATACGAATGAATTAGAATGGATCGTGCGAATGAATTAGAATGAATCGTACGAATTCATTAGAATGGATCGTACGAATGAATTAGAATAGCACATACAAATAAATTAGAATGAATCGTACGAATGAATTAGAATGGTTAAATTCGTGCGAATGAATTAGGATGGATCGTACGAATGAATTAGAATGGATCATGCGAATGAATTTGAATGGATCGTACGAATGAATTTGAATGGATCATCCGAATGAATTAGAATGGATACATTTGTGCGAATGAGTTAGAATGGATCATACGAATGAATTAGAATGGATCGTGCGAATGAATTAGAATGGATCGTAGGAATGAATAAGAATGGATCGTACGAATGAATTAGAATGGATCGTGCGAATGAATTAGAATGAATCGTACGAATGCATTAGAATGGATCGTACGAATGAATTAGAATGAATCGTACGAACGAATTAGAATGGATCGTACGAACGAATTAGAATGGATCGTATGAACGAATTAGAATGGATCGTATGAATGAATTAGAATGGATACAATCGTGCGAATGAATTAGAATGGATCGTACGAATGAATTAGAATGGATACAATCGAGTGAATGAATTAGAATGGATCGTACGAATGAATTAGAATGGATCATAGGAATGAATTACAATGGATCGTGCAAATAAATTAGAATGGATACATTCGTGCGAATGAATTAGAATGGATCATAGGAATGAATTAGAATGGATCGTACGAATAAGTTTGAATGTATCGTGCGAATGAATTAGAATGGATCGTACGAATGAATTAGAATGGATCCACCGAATGAGTTAGAATGGATCATACGAATGAATTAGAATGGATCGTACGAATGAATTAGAATGGATCATACGAATGAATTAGAATGGATCGTATGAATGAATAAGAATGGCTCGTACGAATGAATTAGAATGGATCGTGCGAATGAATTAGAATGAATCGTACGAATGCATTAGAATGGATCATACAAATGAATTAGAATGAATCGTACGATCCATTCTAATTCATTCGTCCGATCCATTCTAATTCATTCGCACGAATGTATCCATTCTAATTCATTCATACAATCCATTCTAATTCATTCACACGATCCATTCTAATTCATTCGTATGATCCATTCTAATTCATTCCTACGACCTATTCTAATTCATTCGCTCGAATGTATCCATTCTAATTCATTCGTACAATCCATTCTAATTCATTCGCATGATCCATTCTAATTCATTCGTATGATCCATTATAATTCATTCGTACGATCCATTCTAATTCATTCGTATGATCCATTCTAACTCATTCGCACAAATGTATCCATTCTAATTCATTCGTACGATCCATTCTAATTCATTCGCACGATCCATTCTAATTCACTCGTACGATCCATTCTAATTCATTCGCACGATCCATTCTAATTCATTCGTACCCGTAGGAATGAATTAGAATGGATCGTACGAATGAATTAGAATGGATCATACGAATGAATTAGAATGGATCGTATGAATGAATTAGAATGGTTACATTCATGCGAATGAATTAGAATGGATCGTACGAATGGATTAGAATGGATCGTACAAATGAATTAGAATGGTTACATTCGTGCGAATGAATTAGAATGGATTGTAGGAATGAATTAGAATGTATCGTACGAATGAATTAGAATGGTCACATTCTTGCGAATGAATTAGAATGGATTGTACGAATGAATTAGAATGGATACATTTGTGCGAATTAATTAGAATGGATCGTACGAATGAATTAGAATGGATCGTACGAATGAATTAGAATGGATAGTGCGAATGAATTAGAATGGATCGTACGAATGAATTAGAATGGATACATTCGTGTGAATGAATTAGAATGGATCGTACGAATGAATTAGAATAGATCGTACAAATGAATTAGAATGGATTGTGCGAATGAATTAGAATTGATCATACGAATGAATTAGAATGGATCGTACGAATGAATTAGAATGGATCGTGCGAATGAATTAGAATGGATCGTATGAATGAATTAGAATGGATACATTTGAACGAATAAATTAGAATGGATTATACGAATGAATTAGAATGGATCGTACGAATGAATTAGAATGGATCGTACGAATGAATAGAATGGATCGTACGAATGAATTAGAATGGATACCTTTGTGCATATGAATTAGAATGGATCGTACGAATGAATTAGAATGGATCATATTAATGAATTAGAATGGATCGTACGAATGAATAAGAATAGATACATTCGTGCGAATGAATTAGAATGGATCGTGCGAATCAATTAGACTAGATCATGCGAATGAATAAGAATGGATCATACGAATGAATTAGAATGGATCGTACGAATTACTTATAATGGATACATTCATGCGAATGAATTAGAATGGATTGTATGAATGAATTAGAATGGATCGTACGAATGAATTAGAATGGTTACATTCGTGCGAATGAATTAGAATGGATCGTACGAATGGATTAGAATGGATCGTACGAATGGATTAGAATGGATCGTACGAATGAATTAGAATGGATCGTACAAATGAATTAGAAAGGTTACATTTGTGAGAATGAATTAGAATGGATCGTACGAATGAATTAGAATGGATCGTACGAATGGATTAGAATGGATCGTACGAATGGATCCGAATGAGTTAGAATGGATCATACAAATGAATTAGAATGGATCGTACGAATGAATTAGAATGGATTGTGTGAATGAATTAGAATGGATCGTATGAATGAATAAGAATGGATCGTACGAATGAATTAGAATGGATCGTGCAAATGAATTAGAATGGATACATTCGTGCGAATGAGTTAGAATGGATTATACGAATGAATTAGAATAGATCGTACGAATGAATTAGAATGGATCATACGAATGAATTAGAATGGATCATGCGAATGAATTAGAATGGATTGTACGAAAGAATTAGAATGGAAACATTCGTGCGAATGAATTAGAATGGATCGTAGGAATGAATTAGAATGGATCGTACAAATGAATTAAAATGGTTCGGACGAATGAATTATAATGGATCGTACGAATGAATTAGAATGGATACATTTGTACGAATGAATTAGAATGGATCGTAAGAATGAATTAGAATGGATCGTACAAATGAATTAGAATGGATAGTGTGAATGAATTAGAATGGATCGTACGAATAAATTAGAATGAATTACAATGGATCGTACGAATGGGTTTGAATGGATCGTACGAAAGGATTAGAATGGATCATACGAATGAATTAGAATGGGTCGTGCGAATCAATTAGAATGGATCGGACGAATGAATTAGAATGGATCGTACGAATGAATTAGAATGGATCGTGCGAATGAATTAGAATGAATCATACGAATGTGTTAGAATGGATCATACAAATGAATTAAAATGGATCATACAAATGAATTGGAATGGATCATACGAATGAATTAGAATACATCATGTGAATGAATTAGAATGGATCGTAAGTTTGAATTAGATTGGATTGTGCGAATGAATTAGAATGGATACATTCGTGCGAATGAATTAGAATAGATCGTATGAATGAATTAGAATGGATCGTACGAATGAATTAGAATGGATACATTTGTACGAATGAATTAGAATGGATCATACGAATGAATTAGAATGGATCGTACGAATGGATTAGAATGGATCGTACGAATGAATTAGAATGGATCGTACAAATGAATTAGAAAGGTTACATTTGTGAGAATGAATTAGAATGGATCGTACGAATGAATTAGAATGGATCGTACGAATGAATTAGAATAGATCGTACGAATGGATTAGAATGGATCGTATGAATGAATTAGAATTGATCGTACAAATGAATTAGAAAGGTTACATTTGTGAGAATGAATTAGAATGGATCGTACGAATGGATTAGAATGGATCGTACGAATGTATTAGAATGGATCGTACGAATAGATTAGAATGGATCGTACGAATGAATTAGAATGGATCATACAAATGAATTAGAAAGGTTACATTTGTGAGAATGAATTACAATGAATCGTACGAATGTATTAGAATGGATACATTCGTACGAATGAATTAGAATGGATCGTACGAATGAATTAGAATGGATTGTACGAATGGATTAGAATGAATCGTACGAATGAATTAGAATGGATCGTACAAATGAATTAGATAGGTTACATTTGTGAGAATGAATTAGAATGGATCGTACGAATGAATTAGAATAGATCGTACGAATGAATTAGAATGGATCGTACGAACGAATTAGAATGGATTGTATGAACGAATTAGAATGGATCGTACGAAAGAATTAGAAGTGATACATTCGAGCGAATGAATTAGAATGGATCGTACGAATGAATTAGAATGGATCATAGGAATGAATTAGAATGGATCGTGCAAATGAATTGGAATGTACGAATGAATTAGAATGGATACATTCATGCGAATGAATTAGAATAGATCGTACGAATGAATTATAATGGATCGTACAAATGGATTAGAACGCTTTGTACGAATGAATTAGATTGCATCGTACGATCCATTCTAATTCATTCGTACGATCCATTCTAATTCTTTCGCACAAATGTATCCATTCTAGTTCATTCGCTCGAATGTATCCATTTTAATTCATTCGTACGATCCATTCTAATTCATTCGTACGAACTAATTCATTCGTACAATCCATTCTAATTAATTCCTACGATCTATTCTAATTCATTCGCACGAATGTATCCATTCTAATTTATTCATATGATCCATTCTAATTCGTTCGTACAATCCATTCTAATTCATTCGTACGAATAAATTAGAATGGATACATTCATGCAAATGAATTAGAATGGATACATTCGTGCGAATGAATTTGAATGGATTCATTTGTACGTTCCATTCTATATTATTGGCACGAATATACGATCCATTCTAATTCATTCGCACAAATGTATCCATTCTAATTCATTCTTACGATCCATTCTAATTCATTCGTACGATTCATTCTAATTCATTCGCACGATCCATTCTAATTCATTCCTATGATCTATTCTAATTCATTCGCTCGAATGTATCCATTCTAATTCATTCGTTCGATCCATTCTAATTCATTCGTACGATCCATTCAAATTTATTTGCATGATCCATTCTAATTCATTCATACGATCCATTCTAATCCATTCGTACGATCCATTATAATTCATTCGTACGATCCATTCTAATTCATTCGCACGATCCATTCTAATTCATTCGTACGATCCTTTCTAATTCATTCACTCGAATGTATCCATTCTAATTCATTCGTATGATCCATTCTAATGCATTCGTATGATTCATTCTAATTCATTCGTACGATCGATTCTAATTCATTCGTACGATCTAATTCTAATCCATTTGTACGATCCGTTCTAATTCGCACAAATGTATCTATTTTAATTCATTCGTACGATCCATTCTAATTTATTCATACGATCCATTCTAGTTCATTCGCACGATCCATTCTAATTCATTCGTACGATCCATTCTAATTCATTCGCATGAATATATCTATTCTAATTCATTCGTATGATCCATTCTAATTTATTCGCACGATCTATTCTAATTCATTCGTACGATTCATTCTAATTCATTCGTACGATCCATTCTTATACATTCGTACGATTCATTCTAATTCATTCGCACGATCCATTCTAATTTATTCGTACGATCCACTCTTATTCATTCATATGATCCATTCTAATTCATTCGTACGATCCATTCTAATTCATTTGTACGATCCATTCTAATTCATTCGTATGATCCATTCTAACTCATTCGGTGAATCCATTCTAATTCATTCGTACGATCCATTCTAATTCATTCGGTGGATCCATTCTAATTCATTCGTACGATCGATTCAAATTCATTCGCACGATCCATTCTAATTCATTCGTACGATCCATTCTAATTCATTCGCACGATCCATTCTAATTCATTCGTACGATCCATTTTAATTCATTCGCACGAATGTATCCATTCTAATTCATTTGCACAATCCATTCTAATTCATTCCTACGATCCATTCTAATTCATTCGCACGAATGTATCCATTCTAATTCATTTGCACGATCCATTCTAATTCATTGGCATGAATGTATGTATCCATTCTAATTCATTCGTACGATCTATTCTAATTCATTCGTATGATCAATTCTAATTCATTCGCACGATCCATTCTAATTCATTCGTACGATCCATTCTAATTCATTCGCACGAATGTAACCATTCGTATGATCCATTCTAATTCATTCGTATGAATTTATCCTTTCTAATTCATTTGTACGATCCATTCTAATTCGTTCATACGATCCATTCTAATTCATTTGTACGATCCATTCTAATTCATTCGCACGATCCATTCTAATCCATTCGTACGATCCATTCTAATTCATTCGTACGATCCATTCTAATTCATTCACTCGAATGTATCCATTCTAATTCATTCGCTCGAATGTATCCTTTTTAATTCATTCGTACGATCCATTCTAATTCATTCGTATGATCGAACGAATGAATTAGAATGGATACATTCGAGCGAATGAATTAGAATAGATCGTAGGAATGAATTAGAATGGATCATACGAATGAATTAGAATGGATCGTGCGAATGAATTAGAATGGATTGTACGAATGAATTTGAATGGATACATTCGTGCGAATGAATTAGAATGGATCGGACGAATGAATTAGAATGGATCGTAAGATCCATTCTAATTCATTTGTATGATCCATTCTAATTCATTCGTACGATCCATTCTAATCCATTCGTATGATCCATTCTAATCAATTCGTACGAACCATTCTAATCCATTTACACGAATTTACGATCCATTCTAATTTATTCGCAAGAATCTATCCTTTCTAATTCATTCGCACAATCCAATCTAATTCAAACGTATGATCCATTCTAATTCATTCGTACGATCCATTCAAATTCATTCCTACGATCCATTCTAATTCATTCGTACGAACCATTCTAATTCATTCGCTCGAATGTATCCATTCTAATTCATTCGTACGATCCATTCTAATTCATTCGCATGATCCATTCTAATTCATTCGCACGATCCATTTTAATTTATTCGTACGATCCATTCTAATTTATTCGTACGATCCATTCTAATCCATTCGTACGATCCATTCTAATCCATTCGTACGATCCATTCTAATTCATTCGTATAATCCATTCTAATTCATTCGTATGATCCATTCCAATTCATTCGCACGATCCATTCAAATTCATTCGCACGATCAATTCTAATTCATTCGTATGATCCATTCTAATTCATTTGCACGATCCATTCTAATTCATTCGCACGAATGTAACCGTTCTTATTCATTCGCACGATCCATTCTAATTCATTCGTTCGATCCATTCTAATTCATTCGTACGATCCATTCAAATTCATTCGCATGATCCATTCTAATCTATTTGTACGATCCATTCTAATTTATTTGCACAAATATACGATCCATTTTAATTCATTCGCACGATCCATTCTAATTCTTTCATATGAGAATGAATTAGAATGATTAAATTCGTGCGAATGAATTAGAATGGATCGTACGAATGAATTAGAATGGATCGTGAGAATGAATTAGAATTGATCATATGTACGATCCATTCAAATTCATTCACACGATCCATTCTAATTCATTCGTACGATCCATTCTAATTTGCGAATGAATTAGAATGGATCATAGGAATGAATTAGAATGGATCGTACGAATGAATTAGAATGGTTACATTCGTGCGAATGAATTAGAATGGATACATTCATGCAAATGAATTAGAATGGATCGTACGAATGAATTAGAATTGATCATACGAATGAATTAGAATGGATTGTACGAATGAATTAGATTGCATCGTACGAATGAATTAGAATGGATCGTGTGAATGAATTAGTACGATCCATTCAAATTCATTCGTACGATCCATTCTAATTCATTCGTATGATCCATTCTAATTCATTCGTACGATCCATTCTAATTCATTTGCATGAATGTATCCGTTCTAATTCATTCGCACGAATGTATCACTTCGAATTCATTCGTACGATCCATTCTAATTCATTCGTACGATCCATTCTAATTCATTCTCACGAATGTAACCTTTCTAATTCATTTGTATGATCCATTCTAATTCATTCGTACGATCCATTCTAATCCATTCGTACGATCCATTCTAATCCATTCGTACGATCCATTCTAATCCATTCGTATGATCCATTCTAATCAATTCGTTCGAATGTATCCATTCTAATTCATTCGTACAATCCATTCTAATTCATTAGCACGAATGTAACCATTCTAATTCATTCATATGATCCATTCTAATTCATTCGCACAATCCATTCTAATTCATTGGTCCGATCCATTCTAATTCATTCGCACGAATGTATCCATTCTAATTCATTCGTACAATCCATTCTAATTCATTCACACGATCCATTCTAATTCATTCGTATGATCCATTCTAATTCATTCCTACGATCTATTCTAATTCATTCGCTCGAATGTATCCATTCTAATTCATTTGTACAATCCATTCTAATTCATTCGTACGATCCATTCTAATCCATTCGTACGATCCATTCTAATTCATTCCTACGATCTATTCTAATTCATTCGCTCGAATGTATCCATTCTAATTCGTTCGTACGATCCGTTCTAATTCATTCGTATGATCCATTCTAACTCATTCGGTGGATCCATTCTAATTCATTCGTACGATGC